>VNKB01016678.1:0-14568 GCA_008042735.1 Drosophila leontia | reverse complement strand
AATGATTTTTCTCTAACAAAGAGCAAATTCCCCGAAGAGTGTCTATAGGTGGTATAGGCATCCAAAATCTTTAAAATAAGGTAGAGGTAGGCGGTTTATATTAAATAGTAACAATTGGGGACATATTGGGGCAAGAATATACAGAAAAAACGCAAACATCTATTTTGAGCATGCTTGTAGCTTTGGCGCCACGTTTTAAATTCCATATCTCATTTGTTTCTCGCCAAGTGTGTATACACTTTCGTAGCGATGGTCAAATTTTCAGAGTTGCACCGAAAAACTATCGCCTAACTATCGCCAAACAAACGGTCGTTACATTCAGATGCGCTTTGATGCAGGGCCAATTGAGAAAATTCGGAACGGCAAAACCTTATGGACCGTTTGTTCAACGGATGCCAGATGCGCTTTGACGGTGTGTGGGAAGACCCTATAAACTATAAAAACTAGTATTAACTAAGTATTCAAGTTTCAAGCTACGGAGTCTCTCTGTTGGGGAAATACATCGATGTAATCGATAAAAAAAATAATAAAACAAACAAAACTGCTGATAAAATTAACTAAAACGCAGTTGTACTTATTTTTAACTATATTTTTATATTTTACAAACAAAACAATGCTAAAAAAACTATTTGAAAAGTTTTTGTGCTTTACTTTATTATCGTTTTTACCGATATAAAGAAGTTGGTATTTTAAAGGCCAATCCCCTAGTGCTCATAATACCAACTTATGTTTAGCAATTCTGAATTTTCAAGCGATAGTTGGATAGTGTAAACGTTTGAAATGCCACCCTTGCTCAATGCAACTCTGTGCCTAAGGTTGACTTCCGCTATCGCTTTTGACTAGTCGACCTCTTTACTCGTCTCTTGCTAAACGAACGACACGTGTGTGGAAGAAAAAAAATTAAAAAAAAAAAAGGTGAGAAATATAATAAAATCATAAAAGTGTTAAATATGTGAAGTGGCGGGGTAACTCCTGCTGTATTCTAAAATTTAAAAAAAAAGGAATAAAACTTCCATTTGAGTCTGCAGTCGTGCATTTTCCAAGATTCCCTTCTAATTCAGATTCCTATATTACTTTCGTTTTTCCAACTTTTCCCAGCGACAATATGGCCAATCGTCAGAACAAGGGAACTTTGTCTAATCATTCCTCCCCTGAAAAGGAGAATGCCTGTAATGGTGTCGATGAGCCCGAGGGTCGCAAGAGCTTCAGCTCGCCCGATAATTCCAAGAAAAGGGTTTTATCCGAAATGAACGAGATCAATGCCAGTAACTTGGCTCAGAGCAAGATGATGCAGGAGAGGGCCGCACGCGAGAAGGCCAAGCGGGAGAAGGCCAAGCGGGAGAAGATAGAGCTGGAAGAGATCGAGCTGGAGTTGGCCACGAAAGAGGAGGCCAAGCTAGGAGAGGCGGAGAAAGAAGAAGACGAGAAAGAAGAGGCTGGGCCAGAAAAGGCCGAAGAAGAAACTGCTGAAAAAGAAGAGGCTGATCAGGAGGAGCCGGCTGACCAGGAGGAGCCGGCTGACCAGGGGAAGTCTGCTGACCAGGAGGATCCTGCTGAGCTAGAGGAGTATGACGAGGAGGAGCCTGATGAGAAGGAGGATAATCAGCCAGAATGTATTGACGGAGAGAAGTACGAGACGGATCTGGATGAGCTGGACTAAAACTTCGATTTCATTTCAAAATCAAAAAAGAAGACCAAGGAGGCTTGATATATGTAATCCAAATTAATCAAGGAATCTACAGTCTTCATATCAGCCACACAAACACTTGCAAAAAATACTTGACACACTTTCAATAACAAATTTTTATCAATAAATTAACCCCACTTTAAACTTTATTTAAGAAAGTGCCCATTAAATTATTTATTTATATATTTGTTTAATTTTGGATCAGAATAAGAAGAACTCTGAGGTGAGGTGGCAGCAGAAATAACCCTTCTCTGTGTATACATATATGGTATATATTCCCCACAGAGATTGCCACCTGGCTGGCTGGTGGCCCATCAATTCCGCAATGACACCAAGAAGGCAGCAGCTCTCACAGGCGTTTGAATTGATGATGCCGTTGATGGCGCTGCCAGGAAAGTCTTACGACATGTTCGTTCACCTCGGCTCAAAGGCCGGATCCGTCTCCGCCTTCGTCTCTGCTGGCTCAGCTCAGCTCCATCTCCGTCTCCGTATCCATCCGTGTCTCTCGCAGCAGCCACAAAAGGCATGTGCCATTGTCGTCGTTTATGCCGTCAAAGTGAAAATCCATGCGAGAAATTATATGTCAAAGTTTCACTTTTGATATGCCAAAGCATTTGCGTACAGCCCACAGAGGAGGGCAGAGGAGTGGAGGCCTGGGAGGGAGCGGGAGCTTCTGCCTGGCCTCGCTCCATGCTGGCTTGGCACTGCAACGCGGCACGCTCCACTGACGCACTGACAAAGACACATTTGCGGGCCACACAGCTCTGAAGATGAGCAATGGCAATGACGACGGGCTGTCAGGAGGAGAAGGAGGAGCCGGAGCAGGGGGAGATGGAATGCGGGGCAGAGTGCTACCAATTACTCGAGTTACTGGGCCAGTGCAAGTCCGGGTCCGGGCTTAATTTCTCAGATCGCTTGGCCAATGCCCTCAAGTGGGTTTTCCAATGGTTTTCCTGGGTATTTATATATTTTTTTATACTTGGTTTAAATTGAATTTATTTTAAATAATACGTAACTTAAGCTGCCATTTCTAGGTATTTATATATTTTTGTTTCTTATTTTAAACAAGATTAGTTTAAACTTTTAAATTCAAGGCTGATTGCAGGGTATTTGGCGAGGGCTATAACCCCTTGTCGCTGTACTTCTCTTCTCAATTGCAGTTGGCTGTGCGTTATCCTTTGGTTTTGTCTATGCGAAAAGGCAATGTCTTGCCATTCTTTGGACTTCCTCCTGCTCATCCTGCGTGCCTGCTACCGCTTCCTCCATCCACTGTTTCCTTTCTCTGTTGATTTTTCCTTGGGTCTGGCGCCATGACCTGCACTATTCCGAATTTCCACTGGGAGTATATCTGATCTGATCTGATAGGGAGCTCCTTAATTTCCAGAAGCAGGGTCTGCCACTAATCTCTCTGTAAAGTATGAAGCCGAATCCAAATAAGGCAGCCTTTATAGTCTGTCGTTTTGTGTAAGTTATTTCTTGAATGTTAATTAAGTCTGAAAGAAACTCTTTCCCATTTTTAGATTTGAGGGGCATCTCAAGGGTCGATGCTTACCCGCTTCTGTGGGTCGGAATTTTCCGGCATCTTCGGCATCATTCAGAGCAATGTAATCTACCCTACTTTACAGTTGACAACCCAAAGAACCTCGCTGCTCCTCCTCCTCGTCGGTTGCGGTTGTGGCTCCGTTCGGAGCAAAGCATTTCCCGGGCTCTGGAGCTGCATTCCGGAATCCGGCCATGGATCCCGTCCTCAATCTGCCCGGGTGGCCGTTGCCTTATCAATGTTTGCGCACTTTGCTTAATTTGATTTCGCATTCGGCGCTTGGGCTTTGATTGTGTTTGTCCTCGCAGCTTAGCTGGCCACGCTGGCAGCCGCATTGAGTGGCCTGGTCACACTGCTCCTCCTCCTCCCGGGGGGATTCCTCTGCGGTGAAGGCTTTTACCTCAAAGCAATCAAAGACGATTACTGGGCTCTTTGAGGAAATATGAATTGTTTATAAATTTTTAAAAAATATTCAAAAAATTACATACATGTTCATTTCTCTTCTTTTCTTGCAAATTAAATGTGGAGCCCACAGATTGATGTCGGATCAATGGCTACGTTATTCTCTCGCCGAGATTCGGCTGGAGCTGGGAGTGCTCTACTCCTTCCCCCTGGGCAATCTGCAAGGCCCCTTGACAGCCTGTAGAATTTATCGGGCCCATTAAACGCAGCGCCACTCCCTTCCATTCGATTCTTCGCCAGCTATTGGCAGGGGAGGCATGGGTTGTGGGACCGGGTTCTCTGCTACCCAGGAACACTGACATGCAATTTATAGCCCCGACTGGTAATTGACAGACGCTCCTTTACCCCTCAGCTGGGTCCTTGTTGCTGCTACTCCTTCGGTTTGCTACTGCTGCTGTTTATTAATAAATTGTCACTTGCATCTTCTGGACCCCGGGAGAGGCTGCACTGGGAGTAACTACCAGCTAAGAGGGGGATATGTGAAATAATAAATAGTATAAAAAATATTTCAGCAGGTTTTATGAAGCTCTACAGCTGGAAACCTCATCAAAATATAGCTAAAAAAATATTTTTATAATTTATTTAGGTTTTTAGCAACAATTTGTTTCCTTCAGTGTGGCATTATGGTTGATGGCCACTTGGTTAGTGGGCAATGCTAGCAAGATAGAGAGGATGGCAGATGGAACCCATTGCCAATTAGTTGCCATCATCGTTCATCGCTCCCACCACCACCACCACGGACGCTACACGGGGCATCCTTCGTCTCCTTGCCTAATCCTTGTTAAGCTTCATCGAAATTGTATCATTATCATATCGAGGAGCTGCCATTTTTGGCTTACACAATGCCAGGGGGGGGGGGCTCCTGGAGTGGGCTTCCAGCTACCAGCTACCAGGTTTCCTGGTTTCCAGTGCCCAGCTTCGTGTTTCCTTGTCCCAGCTCCAATATCCCAGCCACACTTGTCTGCTGTCTGGCTCCTGCTCCTGCGATACCTGAGGGAAATCTCCATCGCTCTCCAACGCCCAACGTCTCAATTCAATCTGTATAATGCTCGACGGCGCTTGGCTCGAGCTGCTCCTGCTTCTGCAGCTCCCTTGCCTGTCTCCTCCGGCTTCGATTTTGGCGTTAACAAGTTTTCTCCTTACACTTCTTTATACGCTGCCGTCCGGAGTCCAGACTGTGGACTGCTCGGAGTTCGGAGCCGCAGCTTAAGCTGCTTATTATCCCGCGGGGCTTGGTCTGGGTATCCCTCCTCCGCCAGCACTAATTGGATTTCTCCGAACAATGGCCAACTATCCGGGACTTTTATCTACGGCAAAGAAAAAAATTCAATTGTAGCAAAATGGCAGCGAAAATATCATGAAATTATAACCGAATAATTTAAACAAAAAAAAAAAAAATATATAAGAAACAAGATGCTATTTATGTTTGGTTAAAATATAATATTTTGAAAGTTTCTTCTAAACCATTTGTATAAGTGAATTGTGTATATTTTTTGTTATAAATTATTACGACGACCACGTGCGCGCTTCCACTTATAGGAATCCCTCGCACCAATCGCTGAGGCACTTGTGACAGTCGTGGGCCTGCTTGGTGGTGGCCTGGCAGACCTCCTTCATCCACTTTTTGAATAGCTCCTTGTCTTTCTTCAGCACCAGGAAACGTCCCAGCAAGACGTAGGCCTACACAGAAAGATATAATTGTAGTGGAGATTATTATAATCAAGAAGGCAAACAAAAAGCTAATAATCTGCAGAGTCATGCAGTTTGGAATGGCTAGATTGACTCGGCTGCTAATGCTGAACAAGACCCCCTTCCCTGCATTGCAAAAGTACAAGCTACTAAACGTATTACCCCATTCTTAATTTTGTATTACCTTCTCGTACCCCGCTTCGGTAAGACGTTCTCCCAGCATCTCGCTGATGCCTGCCAACTCGGTCACCTCCTTTTCGCCCATCGGCTCGTTCACAAAATTATTGTGTTTCATAGAAGTAGAAGTAATAGTCATTGTTATAATTGTTTTATTTTTCGAGTTCAGACAGATAAAGTTTGACGAATCGCCGAGAAAAGTGTGCCAGTAGATTTATCCAGCCGGAAGCCAAAAAAGCTTCGTAGACAGAGCGAGAATTTGGTCACACTAAATTCCTAATAATCCTATCCTATCGTACGATATTATCGATATATTGGGTATATTTTAAAAACCAAAAATAATTCTATAACATTTTGGATTTTAATTTTATTTAAATAGCTCTTTGAGGGGTATGATCAGCATCAACAGCTGACTAGAAAAAAAAATTATCCAAAGGAGGCTTAAAATACTTCAGTAATTTTTTTTGGAGGACGCAGTAACCTTTTCATTTCCATTTCCATTTCATTTTTCAAGTAAAAATTCCACAAGCACCAAATTACTTTCAAACGTAAGCCAGGGCTTTGGAAATTTATCCAAAAATCTTGTAAAATTCCCATCTGTAACAGGATCAACATGAATCGCCCGATACCCATCGAAGACGAGAAGAACCGCGCACAGAAGCAGGTCAGGAACACTCTGTTGACCTTCGCCATCACCTGTGCCCTCATCCGATTCGTACCGATCATTGTCAGAAAGATAAAATCCTAAAGCCAAACTGCAAATGGAGTGTTTCCAGATAAATAAATTGTAGACTCTCGCAAGGGTAAATATTTTTTGTGCGATTTTTTGAAGCAGAAGGAGAAATAAGAGCTTCGATTTCAACTCAAACAATCGGGGGATTATTACAATATCCTTGGGGTCAAGGAATATGGTGTCCTGTCTGCGACTCCGCCTCATCACTTACGGTTAATTGTGATGGCAACGGGCGCAAAAAGAGCACATAATTCATGGCACTCGGACAGCAGTTACGGCGGCCAATGCTAACAAGCACATTAATAATATCGCAGGCAGACGCTCGAGTGGCGCCCATGGACCATTGGCCATTGGCAGCTTACTGGGCACAGTGGGGCTTTGGCTAAAAAACCCAAAAAAATAAAATATAAAGAAAATATATAGAACATTTATCGGCACAATCAGGATAATTAGGGTTAATTTTTAATATATTTAATGGCTTTTATAGGCTTCCAATGATGATTATATTCTATTATTATTAAAAAAAAAAAAAAACCTAAAGCCTAAATGTATAGAAAATATATCGGCACAATCAGGATAATTAGGATATTTAGGTTTAACTTTCGCTGTATTTCATTGCTTTATAAGGAGCAAGGACACCCATGTTCAAGGCAACGAGTTCCTTTATTATATTTCCTTGTTATCTCCTCCTGTGAATCTCCACTGTGTCAAGGCTGTGGGGTGGCAAAGGGTGGCTGCCATCGGACGTGGTCGGGCACAAAATGCAGTTAATTAATCATTTCGGGGCAAAAGTAGTTGCGGCTTGATTTATTTTCGGCCATAAGCACAGAGCGAGGGCCAAGTTAAAGTTTTTATCTGGCCAACTTCAGACTTTTGGGCTGGCGCCCAGGCCTTGGCCAAGTTATTATTAAAAAAAAAGAAAAAAAAAAAAGAAGGAAAGCGTCAACAGGCAAACCGCAGCGACAGGAAGTCACTGGCAGGGACCAAGGACCGGGGAGTGGGTGTGGATTTCAAGGGGTTTAAGGGATGCGAGGACTATGCAGCTATGAGTCGATTAATTAAACCACAAGCGTTTAAGCGGCAAACCGCAGGGTGGTGGTGCTGGGCAGGGGGTTCAACTGAACCTGCCAAGTCGAGTTTACTTTAATTTGACTTTCCCTGGCACACACACACTCGCTCGCTCAAAGAGAGCGCCCGCATCCGGCGCTGTGCCCGCTGCTTCTTCAACTTCCGGTCCCCACGCGGCAGAGGCAATCAAATTTCGTATTAATTATGTGCTTAACCAAACACCTCTCACACACACACACATGCATACTCTGGCAAAAGGACACTCCAACACACACGTACACACACGCAAAAGAGGACAACATCATCAACACGGCAAACAGCAATGAAAACAAGCGAAGGAGCAGGCCAAAACGGGCCCAGATAGTGCTGTTATTAAAGCTAACAAATAATAATTGAATAATAACTTTATTCATTTTAAGAGTTCTTAATTTATTTAATTTGTGTTTCAATTTTAAGTACAAAATTATAATGAATAGGAGACCATATTTATTGGCTTTTTTTTAACAAGACTTGAGGTTATTTTTATTTCTTTATACAAGGGCTGAAAATTAAATATAAATTTCATTTTATTTTTTTTATCTTTTTCCCTAATTTACTAAGAACTTTTTAAACTAAAAAATATTATGTACACGCGTCTCAAAATATAGTCTTTTTTATTTGTTTTAAAATATGAAACTTAATATGCTTTCCAGAACTTTAAAAACATAAAAAATATAGCTTACAATTTCAGATATGAAATCTTACAAAATTTCCATTCCATAATAACTATAAAATGTTAATTTTAAGAAATTATTTTACAATTTCAAATAAAAAATTATAACCTCCAGGCACATGAATAGGAGACCTTTGTGCATTGACTCTTAAGCAAGTTTAAAGTTAATTTTATGTTTGAATACAAGTGCTTAAAATTAAATATAAAACTAAAATTTAAAAATTTAAATATATTCTTAATTTGTTATTATTATTTTTCTTGGAATTTTTCAAACTAAAAATGCTTAAATAAAATATAAAACAAAAACCAACAAAATTGCATCCATTAAATATAGAAAGAAGCATTTTCATGCAGTCTTCTTTATTTTTAAAAATTTAAAATAATTTTAAAAATGTCAAAAACATAAAAAAATAGCTTAAGATATCAGCTATTAAATTTTAAAAATTTCCACGCCATCTTCAAGTGCAGCCAAGCTGTCAGCACTCCCGGTGGCGGCTGCAAAATTGTAAACTGCCAGCCTGGGGATACGTTGACGCCGACGTCGGCGTCTGGCGTTGGCCCAAAGATTATGCCGGAGTCCGCACCCGTAGTCATACCCTTCCCCTTACCCCCACTTCCACCCCCACCCGTACCCGAATCCTGAAGCGGCAGAGGGTCAGGTCAGGGACAGGCGACAAGGCAATAATTCTTTGGTTTCCACATTCTGCCGCCGCCGTTGTCGAAAATCTTTTTGCGGCTTATGTTACACCATTCCCACCCAACACCCAACACCCACCCATCCTGGCCGGCCAGATGCGGGTCCAGATGGGCGGCAGTGGGCGTGTCCGCTGGGACGGGCGACACATGTTACGGGTCAGTGGCGCTGCTGCTGCTGCTGCCGCCGCCGGCTTACACTTTTCGGTTTAGATTTTATTCATTTGCATATATGTATGCATGCTTATGATGAGATTTATTTATTTGATTCTCGCCCGTCCCCGCCCCCGCCCCCTTCCCCCCTTTTCTTGTAGCCTTTTTTTGTGAGCCACGATTATGGCCGGGTTAAGTTGTCGGCGATGTGGAATTTAAGCTAGGTGTCACATCGGGAAATAAATGGTTCGTATCAGAGCCACCAAGGGGACTGTCATAAGTGAAAAATATGCAGCGGAAGGATTTAGGGGTATTATGATGAAGGAGGTAAATATAATTTAATTTAGTCGAAAGCTTTAGTCTTTAAAAGCCAGCTCCATCGGGTGATCAATTATCTCCATTTAATTTTAATTAATATAAACAGAACCCAACCGCATGCTCATCGGTAATTAATCATACACAAGTCCTGGGAAAATCATGGCAATGATTGATCATTGGCAGTTAAACAAATTATTTAATATAATTTATAATGTTGCCAGCTGAAGACTATTATAATTAATCAAAAATTAATGTGGTTTAAGTTGATGCTTTTTAAAAGAGTTGGATTTATTACGAGAAGAAAATATATGCTTATTTATTTATTATTTATTTATATTAATATTATTTATTTTGATTATATTTATTTTATTTTATTTTTTATTCAAAATTATGTTAAATATAAAAGCTCTATAGAAACCCCATTTAAATTACGGAGGGGAAAAGATATATCGTTATCGTAATAGTGTAAGGTAATCGTCGTTATACTTGCCTTATAACTGAAATATAAATATTAAAAAGACGGGAATCTTATACTTAATTGTATCGGATACTTAATGCAACCTTTTAGCTCTTTGTGGCGTTGCAATTAATCGACAATCGTATCGTTAAATTGACCTTTGCACAGTCACAACGCTGGGCGACGGTAAACATAACCCTAACCCAACTTTGCCACGCAACACGCGCGCGATTAGCAGCAATTTGTACAGCAATTAAGCTCAAGTGCAATAAAAGTTATTCGCAATGCAGCGGAGGGCCCTGCAGTTGGAACCGGAGCAGGAGCAGGAGCAGGAGCTGGAAACTGTACAACAACGATGACAGCCACAAGTCTGGCAAGTCGGCAGCGGCGGAAGCCAAAAGTTATGCACTTTTTTAAGTGAATATGATTGCATTCTAATGTCAGGCCATAAATTAGCGACTCGGACTCGGGACTCGGGACTCCGGGACTCGGGCACTCCGCCGGCGTGGCATGACCTCAGCTCAGCACGCGACCCACGCCGCCGCTGACAGCCAGCGACTACTCCTCCTCATCCTGGCGAGGACCGAAGCGGAGCCCCCACTGCGCGTTACGTGACAGGAGTATGTGAAACTTTTCAACTTGAACGAAAATTTATATGCTGAAAAATATAGCGAGCGAAGCCAGTGGCACACCAACATCAACCAGCCAGCGGCCACAAAAAAAAAAAAAAAAAAAAAGGAAAAAAAAAAATGAACGNAAGAGATTAGACCCTTTTAATGGGGCAAAAAAAAAAAAAAAAAAAAGAAAGGAAAAGAAAGAATGAACGCGGCCCATAAAAGAGTTTGGCAAATATAAAATACCCAGTAGTAGCGCCTGGATTCCCCATCTTCTTTACGATCCTGGCCATAAAAGTATGGAATGGCTTCATTTGATTTCAAACTAGTTGCGATATGGCTGTAAAAACTATCAAAAAGATATAGGGTTTTCTCAGAGAAGCTTCTGGTAGAGTTGGAAAAGTAGCTGGTTGTAAAAATTCAGGAATAAAAGATTAGGTTTGATTAGCTTATTTGTTGTTAATCGTTAAAATTAAAAAAAAAAATCAACAAAAAATAACCCTAAATTGAGTATGCAGATGCAGTTTTAATAATGCAGTTTTAGGCAGAGTTGTGACTTTTTTATTTAGAATTTTATTTGTCCCAAAAAAATATTTGTTTATTTGATTAGATTAATTGTTTATTTATTTATTTTTATTGTTTATTTGTATTTGCTGAAGGACATACTATAGTAACATTTGCTTGCACATACCAAATTTTATTCTTTTACCTTTATTTTATTTTTTATTTATTTTTTTTTTTATTTTTTTTTTTTTGTATTTGTTTCTTTATTTTACTTTAAATATTCTTTATTAATATCAAAACTAGATTTATTTTATTGAAATTTTAGTATAATACTCGCCAGAATTTAATTAGTTTCCCTTCCAAAATTCAGTCCATAAGCTCTCATAGTATCCGAAGCTATATACCCTTTCCCACTAAGCCAGTTGAGGGATATCAAATAAAAATAAAAAAGGCAAAAATGTGCGAAAAATTTGCAGTGCATGACTGGGCCAAGGGGGCAGGGGGCGTGCGAATACACGAATGTAAGGATGAGTACGCGGACGAGTGTGAGGACCAGGACGAGTGCTAGGACCAGGGCGAGAGGGTGTGATGAAGTAAGAGGTCTGCAAGTGGGGCGGCGACATTTTGTGCGGTTTCGCGTGCCACTGGAAAGTTGAACGTGCTCGGCTAATGCTGAGGCTGCTGCTCCTCCAGCAGATCCTGCCCCAGCACCAGCACCAGCACATCTGGCGGCACTGCCAAGGCCAGGAAGGGCATCGGTGGGCGTGGCACTCGCATGCCGCCCCGCTCAGAAGATGAAAAACTGCTGCTGCGGATTACTACGTGGTGGTAAAAACTTTTTGACGCTTGATTTTCATGCTGATTGTAATCCTTGTGTGCAAGTATATTTTTTGCAGGCTGATCAAGGACCTGCGGCTAAATATGTCGGCAATTAAATTGGCATGGAACCATAAAAGTAATATATTAAATACAACCTTGAATGGTTTTAAATTTCCTTGAAAAATGTTAAAGAGAACTTTCTGTATATCCATACAAAAAATTCAAAAAAGGATTGCAAGTCCTGACTCTCACTCTTGCAGACCCCTTTAGGGCCTGGAGTTGGACCCAAACTGGCCCTTTTCTCCCTCTGCGTATTTAACATTTTTGATGTGGAGGCGAAACTAATTTATTTCCATTAGTCGGCGACGTCGGCCACGTGAAATATTTCCGCTAATTGGCATTTGGCAGGCCACGCAGCAGCTCTAGCTGCCAGCTTTTGGTTGCTGGATTCAGGAGACCTTGGAAAACATTCTGTAATTAATCATTTTCTGATTTGGGCTCTCAGCGACTCCCCGGATTCCCTGGACTGCCTGGACTCCCTGGCATTTTTCCGGCCATTTGGCGTCACCGGCCTGGCATTTTACGCGCCGTTAAAGTTTAATCGAAAAAGTATTTTTGTGGCCAATGAAAATTCCAATAACGAAATGCCAGGCCAACAAACTTCTTGACTTTTTTATGCCCCGCAGGGCAGGAGAAGTTTTTCGGACCTGCCTCTGTGCACCTGTAGCCAGGTCACTTTGGCCTGATTAGTGGGGGGAAGTGGGGAGTGGATCCGTCTCCGGATGCGGACATTGATGCAGCCTGCAATTGACGGACAACGGACAACGGGGCTGGTTCGTCAAATTGTCTGGCTGGCTGGATGGCTGACTGGCTGGCTGGCTGGAACTTTCGAAATGTGTTGCGTTGTGGCCATTCGCAGGAAACAGGAAAACTTTTCCCCCTAATGCGCAATTAAGCAAAAATTCCGCAAGCCCCCAGCTCCGGCTCCAGCTCCGCTTTTGGATGAGATTGTGGATCATCACCTAAATGGAGGCGCAAGTTAAAATGTTGAAAAATTGTGCGGCTTCACAGGGAGGATGGAGGATGGAGGATGGGATCAAAGGCGGAGCAATCGCAACTTTAATTGCATGGAATCAAGGCCCGGTCCGTAGGTAAGTATGCGCACTAAGTTGGCCAACAATATATAGGAAAAGTTTCAGTTTATTTAGTAATAAAGTTTGCTCTGGCATTTTTGTGGTGTTATTTTTCAGTAGTTGTGAATAAATATATACAGGAAATCATTTTATTTTACATCTGAAATATAAAAAAAGTTTATAAAAATAATATTTAAAATATAAGATATTTATTTCTTAGCAATATATATATTTTTTATATATTAATTATATATTACTATATATGTATATTATTTATTATTAATAGAAGTAGACATTTATTACAAGTCACTGATTTGCATTTTTATAATATTTTTGAATTTTTATAATATTTTGTTCCCTTGTTTATAGGCTTTTATTTAAGTCAAAAGTTTTCTTGTTTTATAAGTGAGTGTTCTATAATTTTATTTTACATCAGAAATATAAAAAACAGTATGAAAATAATATTTAAAACAAAAGATATATATTTCTCTAGTAAAATATATTTATTAATCGAAGAAGAATACTGTTATTGTGAGACCCATTCGTGCCTATTTGCCTGTATTTTTGAGGTCCCCCTTTGAACAGCTTCACCTTTTGGCAGCTTCGCACATCTCTTTAGCCATGAAATTTTTATCTTTTTGACACAAAATCAAAAAAATTCATACAAGTCTTACACCCAAAACCCAAAACAACTGCAAGCCAAATACGAAGCTGATTTTAGCCAGGGAGCAGAATGGGAGCCAACGAATCGCATCCAGTTCAGGGGGGAGCAACTGCTCCCCAGCAGCAGGAGCAGCAGCAGCATGAGCCATCGCCGGAAGCCAAAGCTTCGCCAAAGGCGGAACCGAAATCGGAGGCAAAGACCACTCTGCCGAATCAGCAGGAACACCACAAGGAGCCACACTTCGTGGCCAATGGATATCCCAAGCTAGTGAGGCGTCGATCGAAGGCGGGCAACCTAATGACCGCCATCGAGGATATTCAGCGACTGTAAGTAATAATAATAATAATTTTAATGTTTTTTTTGGCTTAGTTATTGAATTTTTAAGCCCAAAAATGATCATATAAAAATATAAATAAATATTTAAAATTTAATACACCTTAAGGAGTATAATAATTTCAGTCCGAAGCCTAAAAATCAGTGAAGGACTCATTTCCGACCCTATAAATCATATATAATCTTGATCAGCATTAAAAACTGAATCGATCTAGACATGTTTGCAAGAAAATTAAAAATTTAAATTTTTTTTTTAATTTCATGTTTAATTTTATTGTTTAAGGAGGTAAAAAAAAATCGAAAAATTGTAAATTGGTTAAATTTATAATTTTTATATGCAGATTTATTAAACTTAAAAAAACTAAATCAGAACAGCTTTCCGAATTGAATTTAATGCATTTTTGGCTTAGTTATTGAATTTTTAAGCCCAAAAATGATCATATAAAATTATGAATAAATATTTAAAATTAATACACCTTGGGGAGTATTATAATTTCAGTCCGAAGCCTAAAAATCAGTGAAGGACTCATTTCCGACCCTATAAATCATATATAATCTTGATCAGCATTAAAAACTGAATCGATCTAGACATGTTTGCAAGAAAATTAAAAATTTAAATTTTTTTTTTAATTTCATGTTTAATTTTATTGTTTAAGGAGGTAAAAAAAAATCGAAAAATTGTAAATTGGTTAAATTTATAATTTTTATATGCAGATTTATTAAACTTAAAAAAACTAAATCAGAACAGCTTTCCGAATTGAATTTAATGCATTTTTGGCTTAGTTATTGAATTTTTAAGCCCAAAAATGATC
>VNKB01016676.1:15829-45511 GCA_008042735.1 Drosophila leontia | reverse complement strand
GGTAGATAAAACTTCTTGTCTAAAGTCATTTTGGTAGTACTATTTGAAATATATAAAAACTTCTTAATTACTACTAACCATTGATTTTATATTGATTTTCAAAGTAGCGTACGTTCGCGACCGTGAGTATTTTTTTTTTTTACTTTTATATTTTTTTTCTTTAACAAGCTTATAAATATTGTTAGATGGCTAAAATAAAGGATAAAAGTAAAAATATGTAAATTAATCACAGTTTAGATAGCCCATTATTTATTTAAAGAAATATGAAGATATTCATAAAAAAGTAGTATTAAAAAAACAATTAAGCAAATACAGCAAGTTGCTTATTTTTGGTTTAGCACTACATTTTTATGAATAACTTCATATTTCCTTAAATAAAAAATAGGTTTAACTAAATTTTATTTTTTTTTTCCATGTTGGAAAAATCGTACGTTCGCGACCCGTACGTTCGCGACCGGTACTTAATTCAATTAAAAAAAAACCAATGGAGATATTTCTTTGGGAAAGGACTCAATAAAAAGCTACATGAATCTGTTTTAAAAGTAAAGTTATTGCTTTAGAATATTCCGTCCCAATTCGCAGATTTCTTCATTTTACTAGATTAAGTCAAAGTCTACTTCCATTTTTCGTACGTTCGCGACCGCATGTTTTTTGCCAATATTATGAAAACGAAAAGTCAACAAATCACATCATTTACACTAAGCAAAGAGCTAACAAAATACTATCGAATGGCAGAAATAAAGTTTTGGAAAAATTTTTTTTTATATATTTTTTTTTCACTTAAAGCGTACGAACGTACGTTCGCGACCCGTGGACATGCCCATATATATATATTTTTTGGTTGGAAAACTTTTGCAAGAAATTTGAGGAAAAATATCCTGACAGTTACATGGAAATATATATTTATAAGGGAAAGGTTAGGGGTGGAAATATTTTAGGGGTTTCTTTAGAAGGTTTTTTAAAGTGCTTTGAAGCTTAAAATATATTTTTAAAAGGAAGTTTTATAAATAAAAAAATAAAATAATAATAAATATTTAAGAAATAAAATGAATAATTAATAAATAAAAAATTAATTAATAAATAAAATAAATAATTAATAAATAAACTGAATAATTGCTAAATAAAATTAAATTTTTATTACAATAATTTTATTTTCAAGGTTCCATGCTTAGAACAATTTCTATAGTTGGAAAAACCTAAGAACCCCTTAACATGTAAAAGAAATTTTCTTTTTATAAAGTTTATTTATTTTTAAAAATAATTTTAACTATTTAAATATTGAATTTTAATTGTTTTTTTTTTTTTTTTTTTTTTTTTTTTTTTTTTAATTTAATTTTATCTGATTTACCTGAAAAAAACTATTATCAAAAGTAAATAAAAAAGCTTCCATTGAAATGAAAATGCCAATAAAGTTTTCCCCGCAGAATTCGAAAGCGCGAATGAATTGAGGAGCTGCTCTCTCACTCTCTTTCTCTGTGTAAGCACCGAAAAAACATTTATGAGACCCACAAGTACATCTCACATACACACACATATACAGCCGCAAAAGCAAATAAACACACCCGCACACACATAAACACACAGAAGACACAACAAGCACTTGGCCTAGACAACGACCAACTGGTTATCCCTTTAGGAAATCAACTAAGCATTTTAATTAACTTTACCGAAAAACGGAACCAAAACAGAACCAGAAAAGGCAAACAACTAAAAGAAATAAAATAAAAATAAAGGGAGAGGAGAGTAAACAGCAGTGAGGAGGAGGTGGAGAAGGGGGAAAAGCTGAAAAGCAGGAAAAACAAGGCGAGTGGAAACAAACGCTGGAAAAGACAAGCAAAGGAGCAGCAGCAGCTGAAAATATGACCGAAAGCCGCAAAACTAAAGTTAAAGCCAAAAATTCCAGGGCCGAGAGGATATCATGATAATTTACTGAAAGCGCAACCATTTGTATACAGATACGAGTATCTCACAGATACTCCTGCCTCCTCCACACACACATACAATCAATATTAAATTTCCGCTTGCCACATCTTTATTTGCTTTTTCTTGTTGTTGCCCCAAAACAAAGCCCAGCACCAGGGGGGGATGTGGAGGTCAGAGGGCAAGTGGCGTCACAACCCCACACTCTCCCACGTTGCCTTAAAACAATCTCCTCTATCCCCCTCTAGAAACACACAGACACACAACCCCTGGAGTGTAACGTGAGCAAAGTGCAACTAATTTCGAAAAGGCAAATTTTATTATATTTTTAGCCCACATATAGTAGTAGTTGGCAAAAGGCGGGGGGTGGAGAGTCGGGGAACGTATTCCCAAATGCAAATCTAAACTGCCTTTGGCACCACCAACAATGCACTACGAGAAACACTTTAAAGTATTTTAAAAATATTTGAAAATATATTTAAAAGAAAAGAAAAATATTGAAAATGTAGGAAAATGTTTTAATATATAAAAATAAATTATAAAAAAATAATAAGAATAAAGAAAAATAATAGGAAATATTTTATAAATCAAGTACATGTTTATAAATGACATTAAAAGAGCATTTAACATATATTAAAAAAGGAAATATTGAGTTAAGTAGAGAACAATTTATAAAAATATTTGAATATATAAAAATAATGTATTAAAAAGGTGAATTCAACAGAGATGCACACACACAGAGAAAAAAGAAGAAAAAAATGGAAAAGGAGCAGCGGGGGGCAGGGAGACGTGGCGAGTGAGAGAGAAAGTTTTGCCAACTCAAGTTGAGGCCGATGATGAAGAGTTCAACGTAAAACTTTCATTTTATTTACCATGAGTTGGCAGGAAAATTGCTGGGAACCCCACAATGATTAATAAACAACAAACGAAATAAAAAAAAACGAAGTCAGAGTCTAAAAATATAACAAATAAATATATGTTATATTGATGATGGGCAAGGCAGCTGCTCAATGATAAAATAATTTAACAGAAAAGCCAAAAGGAATTGCACAAAAATATATGGACAGCTATATAGGAGAATATTTATATTTTATTATTAGAAATAAATTTATAAAAATATATAGATCTATTTTATTATTAAAAATAAAAGATATGAATACATAATATAAAATGTTATATTTATATAAAATATATATCTGGGGTTAATATATATTTATATATATTTTTTTTATTTATTTAATTAATTTTAAACATAGTTTTATAGAAATTAAATATTATATATTCTAGATTTTTTTTTTAGAATTTAAATAATATTTATTATATATTAGTTTTTATATAATATTTAATTTCCATAAAACATTATTATAAATATATATATAATACATATTTTTTTAATTTTTTAAATTATAATTTATTATATAATATTATAATAATATCGAATAAGAGTTTTAAATATTTTTTAAATAAAAAAAAAGTATAAAAAGCTACATAGAAAAATATATAAAATTTTATTTTTAGAAAATACAAAATATTGAAAATATTTTATATGATTTCAGAAATCAAATCAAAGCTTTTAAACTTTAAGATTAATCTGTGAATTTTCTACAGATTTTTTTTCTGAAGAAGAAAGTTTGTAGCATACTTTGCTGCTGAAGAAGTGCCAAGTGACCCACTTGATCCCCCTTTCGTTATTCCTTTCTGGTAACAGAAATATTAACTTGAGCAATTTAATCCTTGCTCATGTGAGCTGTTGTCCCCGCCGTCCGTCTCCAAGTTTCCGTCTCTCTCTCTCTCTCTGTCGGGGCTTGAACTGCAGTCATAACAATAAATTTCATTTGCACGTTCCGACTTTGCTTGGCTCTTGACTCTGGAGAGTCCTGGCCTGGCCCGGCCTGGCCTGCACTTCTTGGTCCTTGCTCCTAGCACCGTCTTGGGTAGCTGCTCCCGGGGTCCTTGTTGTTGGCTGTTTTGGTTGGCTGAGCTTGAATTTGACATAATTTCCCATGGCCAAGTGTCGTAAAGCTTTCAGACATTTCTTATATATATATATATACATATATATTTTTTTGTTAGCCCGGAATTACTTTATGATTTACACACTTTACGATATTGATATAGCTACAGCTGAGCTGGTTTACATATATATATACCCAGCAGATAAAAACGTTCGTTTATGATATTGAAAACGATAGTTTTAAGGATTTCAAGCGGAAGTTAATGGGTCTTGTGGCAGAATCCGAATAAGATTTCAATTGCGGACCTTTTACGACATCTCATTAGCGTGTTTAAACCCGATAATTCCCGTTTTTGAGCATTTAGCGAAACGAAAGCGGAAAATCAGATTCTTTGTACGTATTTAACCACCCGTTTAAGTCCGCTTTCTTTGTCTGCTGGGTATATATACATATATATGTATATGCGATATTGTATATCCATATATATGTATATGCGATATATATATACATATATATTTTTGAATGCATATTCCCCATAGATAAGCCCTACTTCACTTGCAGTGAAAATTGCATTTTTTGACACTTGACAGCGCCAATTTGACTGGCAGAATTTTCAATTACTCTTGCTCTCTCTTTCTCACACTCTGTGCCTTGATTTCCCTCCATTTTCATTTTCATTTTCATTTTCCGGGTTTTTGCTACTATTTTTCTTGTTTTTTGTTATTTTTTGCCCGCTCTTGTTGGAAATTAAGTTATCTGTTTTGGATTTTGAGTCGGCCTGATTCAAAGTTTTGTGTGTGCACACACACACTCATGCGTGTGTGTGTGTTCTACATTTTTCAAATGCATTTTGGGGCCATGGAATGAATTGAATTTGTATCGAGAGCCAGTGAAAGCAGCAATCGATTGCATTGAGCACAGTGAGTGTATTGAGTCAGTCATTCGAGTCACGAAATAAAACTCAAACAACATTTCACAAATCAAATAAAATTATTTTTAAAGTTAGTTAAAAGAAAATATATAGTACAGGTAGTTATTTATACAATTTTAGATATTTAAATGTGTAAATTTAAGCTTAACATTTTATAATTAAATTATTTATAGTTTTAGTTGTAAATTAATTTAAAATAAATTCAGAAAAAATAATAAGCTTTAAGTATAAATATTTTAAAATTAGAATATTAAATTTAAAAGAACTAAAAATATTATTAATAATTATTATAATAAATTTTAATTATAAAATATACGAAATAAAACTCAAAATAAATTAAATAAAAATATTTTAAGAGTTAAATATTACAAAAATAAAATATAATAATAATTTTACATATTTAATAGTATAAATTTAAGCTTTAAAATTTTATATTTTAAATTATTCATAATTTTATTTGTAAATGATTTTAAAATAAATTCAGAAAAAGTAATAATCTTTAAGTATAAATATTTTAAAATAAGAATATAACATTTTGAAGACATTTAAACATAACAGTAGTCTTAATAATAATTATAATATATTTTTTTCATATAAAATATACAAGTTTAAAATTATTTAAGATAGATTTAAGCACTGAATACGGTTTAAATAAATCAAGAGCAACCTCGGAAAATTGAAATAAAAAATTAATTCCTAATAATATTTATAAATAACTTAAGAAAATATACCCCATTATCCCCAAACCTTCTCAAACTTTTTCTATAAATTCCAAATATATCCCTTTTTCCTTAGTCTAAATCAGCATATCGATAACAGAGAATATTTGCATTCAGCTCTTTTCAAATTCACTTTGTTCAGCCAACTTCAAGTTTTGACCATCTTCTTTTGCCACTTTTCTTGATTTTCCTTTGCTTTTCCTGTAGCTTTCCACTCGTTTCGGTTCATTTTGGTTAAGAAAAAAACCCAGGCAAGACGGCAAGGCAAATCTATGTTTGTTCCGCTTTGGTCTAGGGGCCATTTCTATTTTATTATTTTTTTTTTCGCATCTGCTGGTGTCATTGCTTTGCGCTTTCATTCAGCAATTTCCCCCCTTTCCGTTTTCCGTATCTATTTTTTTTTCTGTTTTTTCAAGTCATGTGGAAGGAGGTGGGCGGGTGGAGGAGGGAATGAGGGAATGAGTTGTTTGCCAACTATTTTGTAGGTTATTAGGGCGTAACGCGCTCGCTCATTCCCATATACATTCATGCATTCCTATAGACAGACAGTAACGCCCCCGAAAGCACACACACGTACACTGAGCGAAATTCAGTGTATTAAAAGAAAAGAAAAGAGTGGAAAAATATTACTTACTATCGAGCTTGAATTAAAAACTTACTTGCAAGGAATCAAGAAATTGTTAGACTTCCGTTTCAAAAAATGTTTATTAATTTCTCTCTGTTAACTTTCTGTTAAGTTACTATGTAAATCTTATGGAAAAGCCACATTTTAACAGTGTAAATATTTTTTAATACATTTTTTTATTTTTTATTTTAAAAATATTTTAATATATTTTATTCCCTTTTGAAAAATTCCTATTAATTTCCCTCTGTTAACTTTCTGTTAAGTTGATCTGTAAACCTCACGGAAAAAGCCATATTTTAATATTTAATATTTAAATGCAAATAATTTATATCGAAATTTTTAAAAATATTTCAATGTATGTATTCTCTTTCAAAAATTCTTAATTATTCTCCTCTGTTAACTTTTTGTTAAGTTACTATGAAAACCTTAACAGTGTATATACAAATAATTTATATTTTTGATTTTATACATTTTTTAAAATATTTCAAAGCTCATATTGTTTCAAAAAAAAAAAAAAAAAACAAAATTCTTATTAATTTCTCTCTTTCTCTGTTTCTATTGTTACCTCTGTTAACTTTCTGTTAAGTTACCTCACGGAAAAAGTCAGCTTTTAACATTGTAAATTTTTTATTTTAATTTTAGAAACATTTAAAAAATGTCTTAAATATTTGAATAATAACTAGAAAAAGTAAATTTAACTATTTAAATATTTTTTAATATTTTCAATATTTTTTCTCTCTGTATTTCGTTCACTTTTAGGTGGACTAGAGGGCGGCATTGTGGAGACATAAACACGGATTTAAGTTTGCAAAAATCTGGCGTTGTTTTAGTTGTTTGCCAAGGCAGCTGCATTTGCATTCGCATTCGCATTTGGATCGTCCCTTTTTCTGGGGGGGAGGAGGCTTTAACCCAATGGATATGGCACATGACGTTGTGCCCAAAACTACTCCTACTTTTAGTTTTAGTTTTCCAAAAAAAAAGAGAAGTAGTAGAAGTCTGAATAAAATCAGTTTTCAAATTGAAAAAACAAACACGTTTCGTTCTTGTTTTATTTGTTAAATTATTTTCCAACTGGTTTTTTGTGTTTTTCCATCATATGAAAATGCTTTAAAATGCCTTTAATGCCCATATGATACACTAATGCAGTTTTCATTAATTAGCTACTTCATTAGAACCTTGAAAGAGACCACTATATGTGTAATTTTGTGTAATTTGGCTTGAATTTTGCTTGGATTATTTTGGTAATACGACTACGGTCACATCGTCCGTAAAAGGTAAACAAAAAAACGGCCGCCATTCGCGGCGTCTTACTATGAATTTCTGAATTCCTCGTCGAAGTATTCTTGCATAAATAAATGCAGAATCCTTTAAATTTATGTTTTTAACCTATAATGCTTAAAATTTTTTTAATTATTACCAAAAAAAAATTTAAATTAAATTTACAGCCACCGCAAAACATATTATTTTTCCTAATTTTCTAATATTTTTTCAGTTAAAAAAACCAGCGAAATTATATAAAAATAAAATTCTCATCGTGAGACCATACTGTCAATGAGCTGGCTAATACATTTTTCAATTACAATTTTCTTCATTAAATCTATCGATTAGATCTATCGATTATCGCTCCAATGAAGTAGCTAATGCATTATTCTAATGCATTAGAGCGCCATATAGTCGTCTTGCTCGCACTTGTGTAAAACGCTATAGCGCTGTCAAATCTTTAATGAAGTCTCTAATTAATGCGGCAGTGTCATGCCAGTATAAGGCATTTTTTTGTTAAAATAATTAAATTATTAGTCTTTGCTTGACTGACTTTGTTCTTTTTCCTAGCCTTTTCCCAAACGATTAATAACAAAGAAAAGATTAATAAGGTCTTGTGTCAACGCTGTTTTTATTTTTTTTTTAATTTTTGGCACTTTTCCCAGAATGTCCTTTGTCCTAGCTCCTTGTATCCCTTAAACCAGTCCCCATTATTATGGCCAAAAAAAAGGGAAAATCCCGCAAATTAGCGAAAGGCATTGTCCGACTTTTCCAACCATCGATGCTTATCGAGTGGGGGGAAAAGCCTTCTTCCCTTTCCACTTGATTTCCCAAGGAAAACACACACACACACGAAAATGAAAATGAAAACGAAAACACAAAAGCCTGTTACTAGGGGGGGCCAAAGTTGGCCAGCTTCTCAGTTTAAAGCGGATTTGATGCTGAATATTATTTATGGGGATGCCTTTTATTTCCAGACCGACCCTTAAGAGCCTCTGGTCTCTGGTCTGTGTCTCTGTGTTCCATGTCCATATCCTCGTGTCCATGTGTGTGGTTTTTGAAAATATTTGCCAACATTCTTCGGGTATTTAAACAAAGATTTATTTTATATTTATATCGTGTGTGTGTGTGGTGGCTGTCCCTATCCCTGTGTGTGTATTTTATATCCCGTCTAAAAACGAGAAATGGACAGCGAACAGAGGAATATAAAACGGACAAACGGACAAACGGACAAACGGACAACGGACAAACGGACCAACGGACAAACGGACCAACGGAAATTGCAAGTAGAGCGTTGAATCCTTTTTGCTTCAACACGTCCTGCCCCGCTTTAGCCGCTTTTCCTACTTCTCCCCTGCTTTTCCCTGGTTTTCCCTGGACCATGTGTCTATCTGTTGGCCATTGTTCAAGGATTTGTTTGGGACTTGTTTCATATTTTACGATAACTCCATTTATTGTGGGTCCGCTCCTTCATCGTTTTTGGGTCTTTAAACATGAAAACTGTTAGAGGTTATCAGCTATTGGAGCTTGTCTTTATCGGATGGTTGACCAAGGTCTTTTGGGGGTGGCGCAGCACACACTATCAATCATATGGCCCGGGAAAAGCGGAAACTCCGGGAAAGCTTAATTGATGCGACAGCTGCAATGTGCATATTTTGTCTATTAATTTGTGTTTATGCATAATTGGGATTAATTATGCATAATCGTGATTAACAGCCAAAATGCAAATGGCCTGTCATAATTAGCCCTCCTCTCCGAAAACCCCACCCAAGACATACTTTTTTGGGTTTTGGTAAGGGGGGGTTTTGTGTGGAGGTGTTGCTTTTGATATTTACGACCTTTACACGTGACCTCGATGCGTATAATTTTATCGCCAAAACACACACAGAGATAGAGATAGAGATAGAAACATAGAGCAAGAGAGCTAGATATATGGAGAAGAGGCCAAGGGAGGTTGGCCGATAGGGACAGTGATATATATTTTGATATTTTGACCAGCTGCCTGTCGTTTCGCATTTCGCATTTGGCATTTTCGCTGATTACATTTGGGACTTGGCCCATTCAATGCATTTATGGCAAGCAAAAAGCTTAAAGCGGGCTTTAATAATAATAAAGTTAAAGGGTAATGTAGGTAAATGGATAAATAAATATATACAAATTAATATATATAAATAAATAAATATAAAATAAGTATATAAAATTAAAATTACCTAAATATAGAGTTAAATATATAGTTAAATATAAAAATAAATATATATTTAAATAAATAGTTTAAAAAAATAATTAAATATATAGTAAAATATTTACGTAAATCAATACTTAAATATATAGTGATATATATTTTAATATGTATTTTTTAATGATTAAATATATAATTAAATAAAAAATAATATATATATTTAAATATATAATTAAATACATAATTCAATAAAAATTGTAATATATATTTTAATATATATAAAAAATATACCTAAATATACATCTTAAATATTAAATAAATATTTAGTTCTTTATTATAATTATTAATTATTATAAATTATTAATTATTTTAATTTATTCTAATTTTTACTTTAATTAAAAACACAAATACAAATTTTAAATATATAGATAAATAAAAAAACCCTTAAATATGCATCTTAAATATTTAATTCTTTATTTTAATTAATTCTAATTAATTAATTAATTAATTTATATGCCATCTTAATTTTTTCCAAGTTTTCTTTAAATTAAAACACAAGTACCACATTTTTTTTCTAACTATACATCTTAAATATTTAATTCTTCATTTTAATATAATTTAATTTAATTAATTCAAATTAATTAATTAATTAATTATATTAATTTATTCTAACTTTTACTTTAATTAAAAAACCCACTTACCAAATTTTCTTAACCAAGTAAAAGTAGTTCAAGGCTGGCAAGTTACTTTCTTTTCGATAAAATCCCCCGATTTGCTTTGATAATTTACCAGCAAAGCGGCTGTTCATAGATTTTCTTTTACTTTTATCCTCCAAAAGACTGGATTTAGGATAGGGAGACCAAAAACATTACCCAGGGAGACAGGGTAAACACAAAAAAGAAGAAGCTACAGGGAACTGGAGAAATTAGCGACCCTTTTTAGCCGTTTATCTGGCTTTTTATTTGGCCAAGCTAGCGCGCTGTTGGCCCGCTTTTCCCTAATTTTGTTTATTAAAAGTTGGCTGACCTCTTGCGATGGCTGGCTGGGCTCTGTTTCCCTCTTTCTCCACCCCCTTGGCTTTTCCTGGGAAATTAATTTTTCTGAATTTTGTTCGTACAATTTTCGGGGTTTGCCAAGTGTCATTAGTTTGCTGTTTGGCAGCTCGCTTTCTCCCTCTCTTTCTCTTTCGGAGACATAGTTAAATTAGCTAAACATTGCGGTGGGTGGTTGCAGGAAAATCTGCTGCGGGGAAAATCAACAGCAGCAGGAGCAGCAGTTTCCCTTTTGCACTTCACTAGGCACCCCTTCTCCTTTACTCCACTCCAAAAAGGCTAACAAACTTTTCGCATAAAAATTTAGATAATGTTTTAGGACTGGCAAAGAGAGAGAGAGCTTGCAATGGGGGGAAAATTTCGAGGGAAAATGCGGGAAAATGGGAAATGGGAAATGGGGAAAAATGGGTGTCGCACACACACAAACATACACACACACACAGCTAGAGTTCTTTTCAAAAATGCACTTAATGGATTTTGGTTTGCTGGCCAAAGTGGGCGTGGCCACACTGTGGGTGTCCTCTCGCCCGCCCTATACAAAAATTTGATTTGGTTACAAAAGGAATTTGCGGGCTGGCACTGGAATCTGTCGAGAGTTTGATGGTAAATATATTTTTGAGATTTTCTAGATTTTTTTTCAGGCAAAATTATTGGTGTGGAACTGCAGAAATACTGGTCATTAATTAGGTCAGCAAGAAAATTAATTATAAGGGGGCAAAAAAAATATTTGAACTAACGTTTAATTTTTGACTATTTATCAAAAATCCCATGAACTTATATTGCCTTTAAAAAATAGTTAAAAACTAAACCAACTAATTTAAATTTTTATAAAAAATTAATATATATTTAAAAACAATATATAAATAAAAAATAAAATAAAATAAAAATAATATAAAAATTAACAATAGAGAAAAAAATTAAAAAAAAATAAAAATCTTACCCACTTAATTAAGCAAAAATAAGTTTATAAATATTTTTTTAATATTTTAAATGGAAATATATAAATATATATTTAATATATATTTTATACTAATTATTTTATTAAAAACTATTTTAAAATGAAATAAAATTAATATTTTTAAATCATATTAAAACTCTCTAGTATTTTCCCAAATATATAAAAAAATATAAAAACTAATTTTAAATAATTTATTTATATTTTAAAGTTTAGGTTTATAAATATTTTAGAGCAATAAAAAGTGTTCAAAAAAATATATAAAAACAACCAAAAACTTATTTAATACTAAATATTTTACTAAAACCTTTTGTAAAATAATAAAATATTAATATTTCCCTTATTTACACCAATAAAAACTATTCAAAACACATTAAAACTCCCAAGTACCTACCCTAAAATTATTTTCTCTCCCTCCCCCCCCACATCTATTCAAATTTCTAAATAAACAGACTCTAGGGTAAATTTCCGCAATTGTTTTCCCGCAGTAAAGTTCCTCAGCTTCTGTCCAATCAAAGCCAATCGAGTTGAAGCCATAAACACGGCCACAATGGTGGCTCAATTCAACTTAAATAGAGCCAAGACCACAAAGCCAAATGTCAGAACAATATCGCGAGTTGGCCAACACTCCTGCTGATGCTGCTGCCCAGACTTTGCTTAGCTCTCGAAGGCAGCAGCAGCCTTTTCCCGGGGACCGAAATCGGAGCCAATGTCACTTATCAACCATTTATAAACAATAAACGAATATAAACAAGAAACTTTGAGCCAGGCTAACGTCAAAATGCATTACAACAAGACCCGGGAAATCGAAGCTTGGGGGGGAAAACCAGCTCAGATAAATGGCTGAAATATGGCAAGCAGAATGGTTGAAGGGTGCGCTAAAATACTGGCTGGGAAAATCTTGGGAAATTCCAAGAGGGGGAGGGAAAAAACATGTCAATGTGAAAAGTTCTTTTCTTGTATTTCAGCCATCTCTTCACTCTCTTCTCTCTCTCGCTTTTTATCCCTCTTTCTGTGATTTTCTTGAAAGTTGTTTTCCTTATTGCAAGTTATCGCCATTGGAAAAGCGAGGAAAAAAGGACTCCAGGACTCGGAAAAATATAAGAAAAAATGGAAACATGGGAAGAAGGCGGCAAAAAGTTTCACGTTGATGTTTTGTTTACGAAATATGAAAGGGAAACGTATGGCCCCAGAAAAGGTGGCAAATAAAATGCCAAGATGAGGGTGTATTTTTTTGGGGTGTAGTGGGGGAAATTTCGAGGAAAAGCGGGTGATGTGTGTGTGTGTTTTGTGCTCTTCTATATCAAAATGTATTTCATGCACATTAGTTGCGCTTTTATGAACTTGAAGTTGTCATTGCCCGGCGACCCAAAACAAAACTTGATGTTCGTTTATCTTCCACTACACTCAGACAAAAAGTAGACACAATGTTGCAGGGGGCAAATGTGCAATTTGTGGCCACACTTGACAAAGTTTTTAGGAAATTTACTGAAGAACTCAAGCAATAAAAAAGAAAATGTAAGGAAGTAAAATAAGAGAAGGAAATTTGTTGTATAAAAATAAAAAAATTAAATAAAATAATAATATGATAAAATATGAACATAATAAAATATGAAAATAATAAAATATAAAAATAATAAATAATAGAAGCTATTAAATTCTAGATTAAAACGTCATGATTAGTTTATTGAATTTTAGTTTAGTTTTAAGGAATAATTTTTTCTTATTTTAAGTAAAAATATTAAATATTAAAAATATTTTTAAGCATTTTTTAAGTAATTTAAGGTCCTAAATATGCGCCATAAAATATTTTATTTAGCTTAAAATTATTTTAGATAATTTTTTAGGTAATTTAAGCTACTAAATCTGTGCTTTAGAATATTTTATTTATTTTAAAATCAAATAAAAGTCACAAAACAAACTAAAAGTCACAATTTGAAAATGTAATTATACATTCATAGGAATTCTTAAGCAAAAATTAGATTTTAAAAAGAAATAGATTTAGTTTAATTTTATTTATTATTTTTCTTAAATATATTTTTTTATTTATATTTCATTTAATTAATTTTTTTTATTATATATTTCTATCTGTATTTTTGCTTCTTACATTTTTTCTTTATTTTTTTTTTTTATTTAAAAATTTGTATTTTATATCCTTTCACATTTTACACCCTTTTTCAATGTATTTTCTTTGTTCTCATTTTTTTTTTTCAAGTGCACACCGCCTTGATCCCCTTTTGATGTGCCGTCGTCCTTGTCTTGTCTCGCAGCTGCAAATGACAAGAATTTGTTGCTACTTTTGCTGCTGGCACTGGCAGGACGAAAAGGACGACGGAAACGGGAATGGCAACGGCAACAGCGACAGCACTAGCACCCCTTCGTGGCATGTAAATATTAACTTTAAACAGAATGCGACAGGCCACGGCGCCACGCCCACTTTCTTTTCGGTTAGATAAAACTTTTCTCAGCGCCCGCAAAATGTTCCGTTGGAAACAATTTTTTGTGCAACTTTATGGACTCGACGTCGTCCTGAACAAGTTCCACTTGTTCTTCGTCGTATCGCCGTTCGCCGCCTGTTTAATCCGCCAACTTTTCAGAGGGGCTTCCCCTTATTTTGGAGCGAGGACGAGGACGAGGACGAGGATTGGATTTAGCGCGCGGACTACAAAACTTGAAAGTTTTGTAATTGTTGGCGATTGCAGTCACATCCAGCTTATGGACGACACCCGCCGGCAGCAAAACTGAGACGCTTCATTAGGGCGACGTTATGACACTATCACAGAAAATATGGCCTGGCCCTTCTGAACCCACATCCCCCGACCTCCCGACCTTCCGCCTCATCCTGCACACTGTTAACGCTCTGCTGCACGTGCCAACGTTGCGTATGATTGATGAACTGGGCGTAGGTGGACGGAGCTGGACGGGACAGGACGGGGACAGGACGGGGACAGGACGGGGATGTGATGGCCATAACGGCCATAACAATAACAGGCAAGGACACTCGGGGCTGCGTGAGTTGTGTGCCAACGCGGCGAAAAAAGGGAGACGCGAAAATATATTGGCACTGCAGGAAAATAATATCGATATTTTTTATATTAAATGCGATATTTTCGATAGAAATTTGAAGTAATATTTAATATTTTAATATTTGTGTATATATTTTCAATATTTTATATTTTATCTAAATATATATATTTTAAATTTTGATATATCAAAGTTTACAATATCTGCAGAAAAATAATATCGATATTTTAACATTAAATACGATATTTTAATACAAACCAAATATTTTAATATTTATATTAATATTTTTGATATTTTATGTTTTATAAGAAATTTATTTTTAATATTTTAATTTAAATTTCGATACATCAAAGCAACGATATCGATTGTTATATTATGTATGTTTTAACATTAAAATGTTCGTTTGATTATTAGATTATTTAGATTTGCACATATTGCTGGCATTTTCACGATATTTGATTACTATATAAATATTTTCTATGTATAAATATCTAAAACGTTATTTTTTTATAGTCTTATTGTTGGTTTAGATAGTATATTTATGTTTTTTTATATTTTAATATTAAATTTAATACATTTTATTTAACATTAGGATATATTAAGCTTTACGATAAATTTAAAAGGTTTTTTTGTTGGTCAATATATATTATTTAAGACTTTCCCTACTCGAAGAAAATATGTTAAAATATATAAAGTGAAAAAAAAAATTAAAGGGATTTTCCTTATACAAATGTCTCTCAGTGCCAAAAAGAATATGTGGAAAATACGGCCAAGTCTGCATTGTCTAAAAAAATATATCATCGAAATTTGAAATACTCAGTCAGAATAATCAAAAATGTTGATAAAAAGATATAAAGCGATCGCATGTCAACGGAATCTAAATTGCTCCATTAAAAATGTAACTTTTAAAATATAGTAAAATATTATTATTATTTTTTATTATAAATAATAATATAAAGCCAGACCATGCTAAGCCAGTCAGGGCACAAATAACCCGCAATTCGATTAATAAAACACAATTGGCCTTTTGCTGGACACAAACCATCCTCAAAGACGTCCGACTAAATAAACTTCTGACCCTTTGCAAGCAAATCAAATACATGGCTTATATACTCGCATTCAAAGTGGAATATATGGGGAAAAAAATAACGAAGGAAAAACTGGTCACGAACAATCTAATCGAATCAAATCTAGAGGAAGAAAATCCCAAGAAAATAATCGACAATGAAGCGCAAAACATTTTCCTACTAATAATATTTGAAGGCTGGGCAAAAAAAACCTTTTTCCTTTCATTCCCTTAAATGGGAAATGGTAACGATTGGACGAACCAGCGATAATCAAAATATATCGATTTATCGACATAAAATTATATTTTAATTGATTTTTTGTCTCTGTTATCGATCAATTTAATTTAAAAAAATATATAAATTAATTCTGAAATTTAAAAAAATATTTATATCGATTTTCTATTTTTTTTAAACATATATCGATTAATTAGTATATAATTTATGATATAATTTGGTTAATGAAGATACTTTGTATCTTTGTAAGAATTTATTTTATGTTATATAAATAAAAAATAAAATTTGTATAAAAAAAATGTAGAATTCGATAAAAAAAAAATCCAAACGTTAAATTTCGATATTTTATTTTTAGATATTTTTGATTATTTTCCATAGAAAACATTCTTTCCCCGCCACGATACTCCAGACCCAGGCATTAAGTGAAACAATTTTATTGCCTGCACTCAGATTACAAAGAAAAACAGCAAAGAAACGAGAAGAAAATCAATGGAGATTCGACTCAATTTGGCCGAGTTGCATTTTAGATGCGACTTACAGTTTATCCCGCTGTTTGCTTACCAATCGGGGTTGAAATGAAGGCAGGATGGAATGAAGGCAGGATGAAATGAAGAAGAACAAGAGGACGGATGATGGAGGATGGGAGTATCGAGGATGAGAAACACGCGTCACAACCGGCCCACGCCTCGTATGCGCAATATTCGCTTAATGCACAACAATGACAATACGACAATGGTACCCCCAAGAGCCCAGCTAAGAGGGATATTTATAGAAGAGGCGGAGAGAAGCGCGCGACTTGCTAGAGTTCATGTTTATTTATTTTGATTTTGATTGAATAAGTGCTAAGGCAAGCCCCATAAGCCACACACCGCGCGCCAAGTTTTCCATCTAGTCCTTCCACGATTTTCATCTATTTTTATACAATGTTTTCCTACCTCACTTTCTCCATCGTTCCCCAAGCTCGACTCTGATTCCTTTGGCATATTTACGCGCGATTTCAGTCAAAGGCAATGAAAAAAAAAAAAAAAAAATTATTAGTTTTTGCGGACATGTCTAGATAAACTCGGCTGATGATGCTAATCAAGAATATACACGATTTATATGGTCTCTACTTAACAAATGTTAGGAAGAAATAACTTTTCTTAAAATTTTCTTAGCAGTTCATCGGTCTTTCATTGTATTTTTCATTTTCTTCGATTTTAGGTCTTATAAAATATTTAAATGTCAGCGTTTTCCTTATTTTCCTCTTCCCCCCCACCACCACAGGCATTGAAAGATTGTTGTCCCAGCGCGGAGACAGGCGGCAAACAAATAAGGAAACAAGTGTCCTGGACACAGGCCAAGAGACAGGGAGACAGGGAGAAAAAGACAGTCCAAACTCAAGGCCATCAATCAATGACTTCGATTGTCCGAAAGCGAGTATACATATATCGAGAGATATGTTTCTGTCAAATTTTAAAGAATAATACCAATCAGCAACCTTTTTTATTTATAATTTCATTAATTCAGCTATGCATTTACTTTTAAAGTCTTAAATTCTTGCGCGAAATACATATTGATATTTAATTGAATTAAGTATCGAAATGGGGGGATGTGCAGATACAAATAAGAGATTTCCCTCCTCCTTCCCTTTGGAAAATTCACTCGGAGCAAGTGCTTCCATCGCAGACTGACTGCTCCTCCTTCAGGCAGGATTTTAAAGCAAATTAAGTGGCGCACAGCGAGAGTCTGAGGGTGGGGTGGGGGGTATGGCTTTTCCTGCTCCTGATTTTCTTATTATGCATTTTCCCAGGCAGCCGACACTCAGACACAAGACCAGTTCCGTTGACCTGCCTGGCTGGCCTTTATTCACCGACTATATTTTATTCTATATTCTCCACTTGCTGCCACTACCTTCCGTTCGCCGAGAGAAAAGTGGAAAAGTGCAATGCGGATGTTCAAATAAATGATCAACGATCTCTTTAAGAGGTTCCAGGAAACATTACCAAATTGAAAAATGTATAAAATGGGTATTCAAAGTATTGAAATGCTAAATACTAGTAAGAATGTCATACTGTAGGAACATAGTTGGAACACCACATTGTAACATGTAATGTAGAACAAGTGTAAGCAGTCAATTACAAATAAGTAGACACATATATCGATAGTAAGCAAGGCAGATCGATAGAATAATATCGGAGATCTGTTATCTCTACTTCTGGTAGGAGGAATATTTCACAAATTAAATTATTTCACAGGGTAAATATATATATTTCCTATAAATCTTAAACTTAAAATGAATATAAATTATTATAGATTGAAAATAATATTTCCCAATTGTTAATTCGAGGCACAACAAACAATTAAAGCCCAAGCCCTAAAGAGAATTAAATGAAAACACACCGAAGGCAAGCCAGAGTTGAAAGCATCAAACAACATCAACGAGGGCGCAGCAGCAGCGAAAACAACGAAAACAACTCCGCCAGGTAATTATATAATCAGGTGTCCATGACAGGCTTCAGTCCCTCCTTCATTTCACCCGCGGGGCCAGAGGGAGGGCAAGAGAGAGAGAGAGTGAGGTAGACAAAAGGCCTGATGCCTGGCACAAATTGTAACCTTTGATGAAAGTTTTTCGCAAAAAACTTTTCGCCACGACAACGAACTCGATTTTCATTATCAGGCAAAGTTGGTCGCATTTGTAGCATTTTGTTGCCGTTGCCGCATTTTGTGTCGGTGTGTGTGTGTGTGTGTTTGAGCCACGCTAATTAACAGGCCTGCCAGCGACCACTCGGCATCACCATGCCTTTACCCTATTCGAATCCCTATTTTCCCTTTCATACACTGCACGAAATATTAAAAAGAAACCAGAAATGTATCGCAATATATCGATAATTTTGATTATTTAATCATTTTTTGTGCAATTTTCGATTAGTTTAAATTTTTTAATTATTACATAGTGTTTTTGTATCTTATTTTGTATCTTAAAATTCAATTAAAATAATAATGGATATTCATAAAATGTTAAAATTAATCTATTGTACCAAAAGTAATAATTTTTCTGATTTATCGATAGACTATTAATAGATTATTACATTTTTTCAAAAATTAATTTTATTTTTAATTATTTTTAATAATTTAATATATCGATAATTTTATTACGTTAATAAAATGTTAAATTATTTATATTAAACCATAAGTTAACATTTTTCTGATTTATCAATAGATTTTTAAAATTTTGTGAGGACTTCTATATGAAATCGATATTTTTTATTATTATATCGATATTTTTAATACGTACTATATTATATAGATTTATTTAATAATCTAAATAATATTATTTTAAATTATTTATTATATTTTCTAAAAAAAAAATATTAAAATAATTATAACACAAGATATACCCCCGAAAATATTACTTATTCAACAGTCTAAGTGTTTTCTGAGTAGTTTCATAAATATTACATATTTTTTAGAATATTTGCTAAGAAAATTGTACTCCCATTTCTTTTTGTGCACTCGCCACACTCTCTTTTTGTGCGGCGGCAAGGCAGAAAACTTTGCCGCTTTTTGCCTAATACGCATGCATACATAATTGAGGGGTGGCCATCGCCCACTCGCACACCACAACACACACACACTCACACACACACAGACTCAGCTATTTCCATATGCATATCAATACAGAGAGACGGACACCCACACACAGAGAAACCGAGCAACACTCTAATAAACACAGATACAAAGCCTGACGCACGCACATTAATGCGGTGAGCCCAAAAATCATTGAAGCAAAACAAGTAGAAATTCAGCATAGACAATAAAAATATATATTAGACCTAAGGAATACCCTAGAGAGTATCGGAAAGACAATATGGAATTTTATTAAAAATATTTTTTAAGCTAAAAATTTAAGTTTCAAACATTTCAAGATATATTTAAAGGAGATTTAAAAAAATTATTATTTTTATTAATATTTTAAAAAGTTGATACTTTTAAATTCTAAAAAAAAATAAATTGAAATAAATCCCTTATAGACTTAATTTTTTTTTTTAGAATTTTAAAGTATAAATATTTTTTAGATAATAGTAAAATAAATAAAGGATTTATTTAAATTTCTTTTTTTTTAGAATTTTAAAAGTATCAACTTTTTAAAATAATAATAATTTAATTTAATTTTTAAAATAATAAAAAAAATTTTTAATAATAAAAAAACCTTTTAAATAACAAACAAAAAAGAATTTTTTAAAATAATAAAATAAAAATAGTTTTTAAAGTAATACAAAATAGTAAAATTTTTAAAAATCCTAAAATAAATTATTATTTAAAGTATAATTAAAATTAATAAATTTAATATTATTTCATATTTAATTTTCTAGAATATTCAGAATACTTTTCAGATATTTTTGCACATATCCTGGCGCCCCATTTGTGTGTGTGTGAGGTATAAAAAGGCACTTTACTTTGCTCGCCACCCATTTTCTACTAGGGAGTGCGTTAGTGTGTGTGTGTGTGTGTGTGTGCAGGGGGCACTTTGTATCTATGTGCGTTTGTGTTTTGTGTGTCCTTTTGGCTGCGAAATTGCATTTCATGAATGGTAATGTGCCATGATGCGAACCTCTCACGAACCCTCTCATATCCAGGAGGGTCCAGCGCACACGGGAAGGAAGGGAGCGGAGCAACGGGTTTTCCCGCCCGAAAAATAATGCAAATTGAAGCTAATGCCTTCAAGCAGGCGATGTAGGATAAAGGGAACACAAAAAAAAAAAAAAAAGAAATTGGACGTCTGATGAGTGCCAATTAAGATCGGAAATAAATGATGGGTTAACTCGTTAACAGGTGGCGAAAATTCCAACTTGAAATTGTATATTAAAAAGTAGAATTAAATTAGCATTATTAAAAACTAGAATTAAGTATAAAAATCGGAATTAAACCAAAAATAGTAAAAATCTGAATTAGGTTATTGAAAAATATTAGTTTTTGGGCTTAAAAGAATAAGGTTTTTATACGAATATTTATAAATATTAATATTAACATAAAATAAAGAATATTTCTTATATAAAAATATTTATAAATCTTAATATTAATTTTTTGTTAAATTTATAAATATTAATATTAAATAATTTACAATAAAATTTAATAAATAAATAAATTAAAAAAAATAGTTAAATAAAAAATAATAAATCTTAATAAATACAATAATAATAATAAATAAATAAATAAATAATAAAATAAATAATAATAAATAATTAAATAAAAATAATATGTGGGGCAAATTCCAACTTAAAATTGTATTTTAAAAACTATAACTAAATTAAAAATATATAAAAAAAAAGAATTAAGGCTTTCATACATTTACAATTATTTATAAAACTAATTTTTAAATTTAAAAAATTTTCTTGGGCTAAATATCTTACAATTATATATCAAAATCTAAAAAAAAACGCAGTTTCTAATAAGAAAATGTAATTGCCTTGGAAAATCCCAAGGTTTCTACAACCCCTTTTTGAGTGGGTGGCTTGGGTGGAAAATCGTTTCGAGTTCAGTCCTTCATTTGTTTGCCTGACACAAGCAATCGAATTGGAAATTGTTGTCCCTATTCGGAAGCCAAGTATTTAGCACATGCACAAATAATTGAAATCCAACTGAGGTTTCAGCTTCATTTCCTTTTGCATTTCCCCTGGTCTACCTCTGAGCTCTCAGCTCTTTGCTCTTGTTATTGAGTGTGCTAATAAATAAATTATATATATATATAATATACTCTAGATATATACATCTACATATAGGAAATGATTGAAAATTGAATGCAAATACATAATACAAACATAAAGGACAACAAACAGATATAAATAGATGTACAATTTGCTTATTGTTTTGCACAGAAAAGGAAAACAAGTCAGTAGGGAAAACAAAAATTTAAATAAATAATTTCGCTTGATTTTTCACGGGTGTTTGCATTATTTATTTGCCTTTATGTTTTAATTTTCCATAGTAATCCATCGAAATCATAAATATATGCTGACCTTTTTCAGTTCGAAAATCAGTCAAAAATATATATAAAAAAATAATAATAACTACCATCAGGACGACTCTGGGTCAATTGTGACGTTCGTGTCACAGTTGGCTAAACTAGAATTGGAAAAATATGGTCATTGGGAAACGGAAAAGCGGAAAAGCTGAGAGGAGGGAGCCTAAAAACTAAAAACTGAAACTACACAAAACACGAAAACATCTGCTCGGCTAATTGACTAAAAGTGGCGCCTGTGTGTGGGCCAAATAAACCCACTTGACCCCATTTTAATGGCATTTTATCACAACATCAATTGTGCTTGGGCCTCCGAAAAGGCACTTTTGTCCACTACAAAGGCGCACAATAAACAAATAAATAAATAAATAAATACAACAGTCATTTAATCAGTTGATCCAAACAAGTCATATCCATTTTTGTGTCAATTTAAGCATTTGTTTAAACACTCAATTTAAGCAGAGATAATTTCTTTGAATTAAGGTATTAGCCTCAATTAGCAAGAAGGTTGATATAATAGAGAAATTACTAGAGGTTTTAGAACCTCTTAAAAAGTGTCGAAAATTATGCTATCAAATTTACATTTGCTTTTTTTACATTTTAAACCTTTGTTTAGACCTAATTGACACTTTTTTTTGGGGTTTTTTAAACTTTTAGAGATTTTAGAAGAATCCTCCGATTTATTTTAAAATTATATAAATATAATTTAGTGAAATATGATCTTTAAATTATTTATTAAATTTTTTTTATTATAAAATTTTAAAAAAGTAAGGCTTTTTGAAATTTTATATTTAAAAAATTTCCAAAAAAAAAAATCCAAGTTTTTTTGAACTTTTATATTTAATTTTCTTTTATAAATTAAAAAAAAATTAATATAACAATTAAAAATATGTAAGGTTTTCTGAAATTTTATATTTAAAAAATTAAAAAAAAAAATTTTTAAGATTATATTATCGTCATATATATATATATTCAACCCTTAAATTAATTTCTCCATTTAATATTTTATTTAATGTTCTATTTATAATATTAAACTGACTCACCCTTATTTTTTGAACGATGAAATATAATTAGCGCTGTAAAGGAAATAAAAATACGTTTAAATTTTATTAGTTATTTTTATAAACAAGAAAGGAAGCTAACTTTGGCAAGCCAAAGTTTGTATTTCCTTGCAGGTTACAATTAAATTTAAAGTCTTTTATAATTAAGGCAAAAATCCATTAATTTCAATTCGGAAAACTTATCTATGCTAGATTTTTTTAAGTTAACAAAGTGAAATTTTAAAAAAATTAAAATTTTTGGAATTTTTTGTTTGACATTTTCAGCTAATAAAACCCTTAAAAAATTTGGAAAAATATTTCAAAATTTAGTTTTCAAGCAGACATGGCTAGATCGACTCGACTGTTAATGCTGATCAAGAATATATATGATTTATAGGGTCGGAAATAACTTCTTCAATGCGTTATGCCAATTTCTGGCTAAAAGAAAATATATAATTTTTAATTTTATTATTTAAATAATATTTTTTTTATTTATTGAGTTAAAATATTTTTATTTTATTAGCTGTTTTTTAATTAATTGCTATTAGATTTTTCTTTTTATATAAATTTAAATATATATTTTTTTAATACTTTTTTCCATTTATATTTGTGATTTTTATTTATTTTTTATTCTTTATAAATACCAACTTCTATTTATTATTTCATTTTCTGCACTAGAGAGCACGTATATATTTTTTTGAAAATAACCCGTATCCAGGAAAAAATATAGAACGCTGTATGTCTCTCTGTCCCCTATGAATAATAGAAAATTGCATAAAAATGCAGCCTCCGGACTTAAAAAAAAAAAAAGGATGAGAGAAGAGCATTATGCAAATATGCAAATAAATAAATCTAAAACATTTGTTTCAATTTCCCTCCAGTCAGCCAAAACCCATTTTTTTTTCTTTTTATAAATTTTTTTTTCGCTTTCCTACCATTTTTTGTTTAATTTTTTTTTTTTGATATTTTTTACTATTTTTTTACAATTTTTTTTTTATTATTTTTTTTTACATTTTTTTTTTTCTATTTTTTTACTATTTTTTTTTTTTTTGTGGATGCTGCGCCATAATCCCGCTCAACCAATTCCACGGATGTCACATCGGATGGCCCACAAACGATTGGATGTGGACGAGGAGGAGCAGGAGGAGCAGGACGAGGACGAGGAGAAGGAGGAGGAGGTGGAGCAGTAGGAGGAGGAGGAGCCGGAGCAGTAGGAGGAGTAGAATGTGGCCCCCTAAATCAGCCCAAAAATATATGTATATATGGGAGGCAGAGAGCCTCTATAGATATGCCCCGTCCACCCCTCCCATCACCAACCAATATCATTCCGGCGGCTGGCTTTGGCTTTTGGCTTGCATAAAATGGTTTTGAGCCTGGTTGGGCCTCCTGCTAAAGTACAAAAGAATTTTTGTGTGTGTGTGTTAGTGTGTCCCATAAATTTGCAGCAATGTCATGCATTTTTTGCAGCCCCCCTCCAATCCTGTCACGCCCCCTTTTTGTGTGGCCTTGTGTAAAACATTGCAATTTAGATTTGTTAGACTTCAAAAAAAAAGAGAGAAAAGTGTATAGTTTTGTGCATATTTGTCGATTGCCATAATTAAGCCGTAAATGAGGCGCAAGTGGGGTTGGGTGGGGAGTTTGTGGGTTGTACCCACTTTTTGGGAGGATGGCTTGCCACATCATTTAATGCTCATTAAAATAACTGCGACGCGTATCCTTCCGCTCTGTCTGTCCCACTATCGTCGTTTTCAACTGCCTCCGGTTTTTGTCACCCTCCTCTGCCACACCAATCCCCTCGCCCCCCCCATACATTTTCCTGTTTTTCCCCGCCCCGCTGTCTCGCTCTCTCGCGCTCTTTTGGCATTTGCGGCACTTGACATTTTGCGGTGTTTTAATTTGGCGCACGCTCAAGTGCTCAGGAGGTGGGAGGGGCAGGGCAGTGGGGAAAATCCCACAGAGAGAGAGAAAGCAAGGGTGTGAGCTCGAGGCTAAGCCGGCAAATGAATTGCAATAAGGCTAACGGCATGCCCCTCCGGCGGATAACCAGCTTTGATTGCCAGCCGACAGTTGATGGAAAATATCATGCCTGCATTTTCATTTTCATCATCATCATCCTCGTCCTTAGAATCAGGGACATACATTTAGTGATAAGTCTAAATCTAACCGGTAATTGCGTTAGGTTTACATATTAGCAAATAAGGCAGCTTTTGGTTATAAATAAAGAGTTCATTAACAAAAAATAATTAAGGAATTTTAAAGAAGGAAATTAAACTAAAATTATATGGGTTTTAAATATTGTTTGGATAATAATTAATTATTATTTAACTTATAAAAATTATTTAATAAATATTATAATAATAAAGATAATGTTATATTTTAAAGGAAAGTAAACCTAAAATATATTATTTTTTATAGATTATTATAAATATAATTTAAGAATTGCTTAAAGAAATGCTTTATAATATATAAAAAAAGGAGAATAAATTAGGCAGCTGGGAAAAAATTTTAAATTTAAATTTAAAAAAAACTAATATTATAAAAAAATAAAATTTATTTTATATTTTAATTTTTTTATTTTTGAAATTATTAAAAAAAAATTACATATATATAAAATTAAAAAAAAAATGAAATAAAAAAAATATTATAAAATAAAAAATTACATATAATATAAAAATATATATACATATATACATAAAATAAAAAAATATTATAAAATAAATAATAAAATAATATTCTAAAAAACTATTAATATTAATAAATAATACTCCAAGAAAATATAAATACTGCAGAGCCTTAAGCTTATTAATGAAAAATTTATAATAAATAAATGTATATTAATATTTATATAATATTATTTTTTATAACAAATTTTAAATCTATCTATAAAAAAAACGTATTACTCCATTTTCTTTTGAATAATTAATAACATATAAATTCATAATATCATTTATATAATATTATTTATTTAATATTATTTTTATATATTAAATTTTAAAAATCTTTAATTCATCTATAAAAAAAAACTTAATACTCCACTTTCTTTTGAATAATTAATAATATATAAATTTATAATATTATTTCTATAATATCTTTTTAAAAAATTCTTAAATTATGTTAAAAAAAAACTTAATATTTCACTGTCTTTCTGACCCAAAAATGGCAAATAAATAACTGCGGTAAATTAAATTTTTCATAAGCCTGATGATGTCCCCAGCTAGTTGTGCATATTAAATGCAGGATTACCAAGGAGACGCCAAGGCAAAAAAGAAAATAACTTTCACCCACCATAATCCCCCTGTATCCATCCCCTCATCTCCTAGAGAAAAGTTGCTTTTGATCCGCAGTATTTATCGGGGAATTCCTTTAAAAATTCCACTGCATTCCTTGAGTGTGTGTGTGTGTGTGTGTGTGCCACGAAAAATACCAAGTTGATGTCTTTTGGCGCATTCTCAAGACTCGAACCTCGAGACTCACACAACTCGCAACTGTCACTCATAATTTGGACGAAGCCGGAGCCAGAGATACATTAGTGTGATGGAGCTGGGTGGTGGGGCGGGGCAAGGAGTAGGAGGTGGAAGTAGGGCCTGGAGTTTGCTTTTATACATTTTGAATGCCATCGACATTAGGTAGATGAGTTGTGGGGGTGGTGGAGGGTGGCAAGTAAGAGGCTTTGGTGTCTTTTATCGCCTTTTCATCGAAGTTATCTTGCATATTGCATGAGTCGTTCGCCATATGGAAATTTATGTGCGCCCACACACACACCCGACACACACACTCGCACACACCCGCACACGAAAATCGTTTAAATTTGAACGTGCTCGAACATGTCCTTATACATCCTTATCGATATGTTGCTTCTCCCAGATGTGTGTGAGTTTGTGTGTGTTGATGTGGCTTACTCAGTTATAGATTTCTTAGGGGACCCTGTTTATTATCCCTTTTTTTATATCCTTGCTGGCTTTCATTTTTTTTTTTGTTATATACATTTTTATACCCTTTCTTTTTTTGGGTTGTTTGGTAATTTATAGGGAATTTCCAAGGCAGTGAGATTATAAAGAGGATACATTTTTGACGGAACAATATTAAAACTGGTAATTAATTATTAAAAAAAATATAAAAAATAAATAAAATAAAAATTATATATTTACAAAAAATATATATTGTTATATATTTATAAAATATATATATGTTAGAACATCGAGGGGCTATATATTTGACGGAACAATATTAAAACGGGTAATTAATTGTTAAAAATAAAAAATAAACAAATTAAAAATTATATATCCACAAAAAATATAAAAAATTAAGACTTTCGAGGGGCTATATATTTGACGGATCAATATGATAATTGTTAATTCATTAAAAAAAAAAAAAAAATTAAAAAAAAATTATAAATCTCAACAAAATATTTAAATAAAATAAAAGAAGACTTTGAGGTGATAGTCCTTAAAGCGTTACTCTGCCTCCAGGTACGGATCAACTACCGTAAAAGATATAAAATTAAATTAAACAAAATAAAATAAAATAAAGACTGTGAGGTGTGCATCCAAAAGCTACACAAAACGAACTGAAATGCTTGGGGACGTCAGTTCAAACGAAAACTTCGGAGCTAGAAGAAGAAACTGAAAGTCACCAAATTATGTTAGAGATGATAGATGTGCCATGGGTTACTATATGAGAAAAATTTGGTCACTCTAAAAACTTCAATTGTAAATTTATCGATATTAATATATTTATTATTTTTAATATTTTTTTGACAAAATTATAAAAAAATAAAGTCCTTGTGAACATGCTTTTTATGCTGATCAAGAATATATATAATTTATATATATATGTATTTATATATTATATAATTGACCCAAAACTGTTATTTAAATTTAAATATTTATCCATATTTAAAAAAAAATTAATGTTTGGTAAATTTAAAACTTAAATATATATATATATATATTTATTATTATTTTTTTTTAATATATTTTTTAATTTAATTTATTTATTTTTGATAAATAAAATTAAAAATAATAAATAATATTGATTTTTATTTTTAGAATTTTATTTTTTTTAATTAAAAATAATAAACATTATTGATTTTTATCTTTTAAATTTTATTTTTTAAAATTAAAAATAATAAATATTAATGATTTTTATTTTTTAATTTTTAACTCTTTCGATTAAATTCTTTTCTAAATTTTACATTTTCTTTATCCCAAAACTAACCAACTATAGGGTATTTGATGATCGGTGCTTTGAATCCAATACTCCTTTAGCTTGTTTCTTGTTATTTTTTTCTTATTTATTGATGTTGTACATTTGAGTTAAGGGCGAGCAGCGTCGTCGCATTCGTTAGCCATAACTGATGCCGTTTTTCTTAGCTCTCCCCTGCTGTTTGTGCTCCCCTTTACTCCTTCTTGTGCTACTTTTCTCGCTCCTTAATCCCAGTCTCCTTTCTCATCTTATTCTTGGCCACACACACACACTCGCAGAGCACGTGTTCGCCATTGCCTGCACTGCATATGAAACTGTAATACAAATATTGCGCATACGCCACATTGGCCCAGCAGAGAAAATGCCCCAACCAATATCCATTCCCTGGACACCTACTCCAACTCCATAAACTCCTCACGGCACACCACCCTCCATCCCCAAAAAAGGCGATCAGAAGTCAACTTGAACCCACACACATATTGGTGGTGTAACCCAACCGATGCAAACTGTAAACATAACTAGCTTTCAGGTAACCGAGCTCAAAATGTTATTTACCTCAAGTCCAAGCCAGCAACTCTCTTTCATTTCGCTTAAAGCGAGCATTCACATAAATTGCTTGAAATTGAAAGCAAGCTGGTATTTATTGTTTAAGTGAATGTCCAAATACAGAAAAGAAATGGAAAGGTAAGGAAAAGTAAGAAATGGAAAAGCGCGCTTTTTGTGCGAAAAGCTTTGAAATGTCAATTGAGTGTCGAAGTGGAAATATATAGCAAAATGGCATTCGTTATTGCTTCAAGTAGTTTGTTGGCCATTTATTTTTCAGGTAACTAAGCACTAAAATGTTTAAATAAGAGTTTGGAAAACTAAAAATTGAAATATAAACTTATCTTCAGGATTAATAAAATTTTTTAAATTTCAAAAAATAAATCTTTTTTTTAAATTAATTTAATAGCAACAAAGGAAGCTAAGAATTTTAGATTGTAATTAGAGCATTATAATTCGATCTATTTCATTAATCTTTTTGATTTCTCCTTGATCTTAAACTCTCTCCGGTGATTTATGCTGGTTTTTTCAATCTCTCTCTCAAATAGCAAATAAACCCGTAACACTAAGCTACACAACAGGAAGAATACACTGAAAAACATCAACACAACAAGTAGCATCTCTTTTAGGAGAGAGTAACCACTACCTCAACATTTACTCAGAAGATGCTAGAACTAGTTCGGAATTATAGTGTCAAGCGAGTGAATTATTTTATTTATTTTATTTTTTATTTATTTTTTCTTTTATTTATTTATTAAATAATTTATATATAAATAAATATTGATATCATTTTTTACTTTTATACATTTATTTATTTATTTTATTACTTATTTGATTATTTGTTATTAAAAACTCCTTCACAGGAAATTATAATACCCTGCAAGTGTATAAAAACACACTTTAAAATTATTTTTAAAACCCACCTTTTCTAATGCAAAAATATTCCTCAATTTCTACCCCCCCCCCCCCCCC
>VNKB01016676.1:0-15816 GCA_008042735.1 Drosophila leontia | reverse complement strand
CCCCCCCCCCCCCCCCCCAATTGATCTTCTGTTAGATACCCTCTGGCACTTTATGGTACCCCTTGGCAATTTCCAATTCTCTGCATCACTGGCCAAGTCAAAAAATCATAATTGATTCAGTTTTAATTGCTGCAGCAGCACAAACGCAGAAAAAAATCCAAGAAAAACACAAAAAAACAGAAATTGAAAGGAAAAAAATTGAAGAAAAAAATTGAAAAAGTGGAGAATACCCAAGCGGAGCAGAAAAATAAAAAAAGAAGCCCGAGAGCGACAGGCAAAATACCAAAAGCAACGATCGATTTCATGCCAAGCCGTTCCCCCTTTTTACCCACTGGAAATTCGCCGCCCCTGCTCACACACACACACTCACACATATACCAACACATATACACCTAGCACCCCTCGGCGTCCACTGCAGTTGAATCAAATTTAATATTGGCTTGTCACGTGAATTTAACTGTGCCAAGCTGACATTTTGCTGGCTTTCATTTCACTTTATATTGCAGAAAAAAGGAAATGCAAAACGGGATAGGAAAAGAGCAAAATATATATATGGATATGTATGTAAAGAAGAGAAAAAAAAAAACAAAATAAACTAAAAACGGTGAAAAATAAATTTGAAAATAGGAAATATTAGCATTTTTCTAATGCAATTTAAAAATATTTAACGAATAATTTTTGGCTCTTGATCCCCTATCTTATTTGTTCTTCTTTTCTCCGTTACGCATCTTTGTTATTCTCTCTTTAGAGAGAGCCCAAGAGTGCGAGAGTGTTTTCTTCATTGCGCTCTTTCTTGTTTGTTATTTTTTTCGTTTGAGTTTTCTTATTTGATCAGTTTTGTTACGCTCTTTTGAGAGTAACTTGGAGAGAGCGCAATTTGGTCCTATTTTCGATTGAGAGAGCAGAAGAGAGATTATAGTCCAGATTCGATTGAGAGAGAAGAGAAGAAGATTATAGTCAAGAGAGAGCGCTTGTACAATAATATCAATACAAGACTTTATTAATTTAAAACTAACTAACTCTCATTTTTGTCGGTGTCTTTTAAGTAGGCCCAAAGAATTTCTCTTCGATTTCACTTTCTTTTGTGCAGACTAAAAGTCCTGTACTAAATCTTTGCTTAATGCACCACGCCCACTAACAGCAATTTTGCCGCCTCTTCCTCTCTCTCTCTCTCACACTATTTCTTTATATCTTTGGCTATTTTTTCTCTCTTTCTTGGACTTGTTCACTCTCTTTCTAAGCCTGTGTTCGCTTTCTTTCTTTGCCCACTTTCCCCCATCTCGTTTTGCTGGCTTTAAGTGCATGGCCAACACAAGGACAACGATGACATTGCTAGTCGCGCATTTTAGCCACTTAATGCGGGAAAGAGAAGGGTGATAGAGTGACTTAGAGTGAGAGCAAGACAGAAAGAGAGAGAGAGAGAGAGAGAGAGAGAGAGAGAGAGGGAGGGAAAGGGGGACAAACTGTGAAGGTGAACTGCGGCTGACTGCGAGGGCAATAAATATCAAAGCATTTGTTTGCCGTCAAAGCCAACAGAGGCTGTGAAGATTCACGCCCACGCTCAAGCCGATGGCCAAAACACCGCCCAACAGCCACGCCCCCTACTCCATAGAACGTACATACACGAAGAGAAAAAAACTTTGCATTTAAAAAAAAATATATTTTTAAAAAGAGAATATATTTTGAAATATTTTTATTTAAATTAAAAAAATATATATATGTTTTTAAAATTGTTTATAAAAAAAATTATGTTTTGAAAATATTATTTAAATATTGAAATTAAAAAATTTGTATATTCATTCGTTTTTAAGTCAAAAAACTGAATCTTAAATTTCGAATCCTTTTTGTTTCACTCACTTGTTTCTTTCAGTGCACTCGCACTGCCCCAAGTAGCAGTCCTAGTAACAGTGAACAGTAGCAGTCACAGTCACGTGCAGCGTAATTTGCACATTTAACATTTAAAAGCATTCCATGGAACACGAGGGCGTATACGCAATAAATTTTACGACCCGCCATTAGATACATTGCCCTGATGCCGCCTATATGTATACGTACAGGGGGCGTACAGCAGGGAGGTGGGAAGTTGGCCAGGTTAATGATAAATTGACTTAATTACTGATGTGCCAAGCAGCTGAAATACAATTATGAATGATTTGCATGTGTTGCGCATTGCACAAAGGGTAAAGGGGAGCAATCAATATTCTGACAAGACCTAATTTTAGTTAAAGTTTAGTTTAGTTTTTAATCATTTTTAAGGCATTATTTTTAAGGATTTTAGTGGATACTAACTTTAACATTTAGAAAAGAGGTTGATTTGGCAAGGAAAAATATAAAATATAGATTAAAACAAAGCCAAGCTTAAATATATTAAAATGAATTAAGGAAAGAACTGTACTCTGGCTTGGTATTTTTGTGTTTAAATAAGCTTATATCGTAATTATTAATTTTTTATTCTTATGTAAATAGAGGTTAACACTTAATAAATAAATATTTTAATTTTAATGTAGAGGCTATATTTAAGGATCTTATGACTATATTTAGTAATAATAAAATTTAAAGTCATTATTTTTAAGGATTTTATGAGGTTCTGGGTTTTTTTTTATCTTTGTTAAGGTTATGTTAGCTCATAAATTATGGGTTTTAATTGCTATGAGACCCAAAATAAGACCCTAAATAAATAAATAAATATATAAAATAAAATATTTAAAATTAATAAATAATAAACAAAAATTATTTTAAAAAATCTCTTATAATAATTTAAAATTATAAATAAACCCACTAAAGCTTTAAAAACCTTTCACTTTTTCTGTCTTAATTTCCTAAATTTCAGTATATTTTGTATAGTTATATTTTTAAGAGCTCCCAAAAGGTGTATTTGTTGTTTTTGCTTGAAACCCCCGCTGCAAAAGTTTCGAAAACACAGAGTAAATATTTCCATTATTTGCTAACATTTCTGGACCATACAAGAGAGCGAGAAAGGACGGGCGGCTTTCATCAGGATTTCGAGCACGTTTTCTGGGGCGAAAGCGTATTTCTTGTTTTATGTGCGAGAGCCAAACACCAGCGACATATAATTGAATCCATATTCCTAATGAGTGCACGCCCGGGCGCCCTCAAGTTCCAGGAGGGGTCCTTCACACCAGAAGAGGAGTAGGAGCAGGAGAAGAAGCAGGAGCAGGAGCAGGAGGAGGAGCAAGAGTATGAGCCAAACTCGAGCACCACCTTTCCCCCAAAAACCGATTTTCCCATTTTCCCAAGCCCAAACCCAAGCCCAAGCCCAGGCTAGACGACAAACGAAACACGTGCCAAAATAGAAATCAACTTTGGCAAGTTCCATTTTCCATTTCGTATGCAACATGCGATGTTTTGGGAGCCAAGTAACAACCTGCAGCAACATTTTTGAACAATTTAATTTATTTATTTTGTCACATTTTTGTTGTCGCAGTCATCTGGCCTGACATGGGTCCTTTCTACTACCTATTCCTTCTTCGTCCTGCCAAATGTAACTGTTTCACATTCACTCTGTAAGTGTGTGTGTGTGTCCCAGATCGAAACGCACTGATAGCCGCTGTCAGTCAGAGGCGAACGGATTTCGCCACCGGATGGCAGGCCGGTCGATAGCGCCGGCTAATCTGGTCCGCCCCAGCTCAAGTCCCTGCCCTCAGCAGGACATTTCCCATCCACACAAACACACAAGCACACACAGTCAAAGACAGTCCAGAGCCCGCACAGGATTCAATTAAGTTCACGAGTCTTGAGCAATTATTGCTGCAGATTCTCGAACTCATGTTCAAGTTCGGATTTGGCCAACAAGAGAGAGAAAATTAAATAAAGAAAAAAAGAAAATAGAAAATGGAAAGAAATTAAAGTGGAACTGATATGAACTGGGCTCTCCTTAATTCCAGAAATTTATAAATTTTTAAAGAAGAAATTGGGCTGGGGGTAGCAATAATCTCAAGTGGGGGTTTTATTTAATATTAAAAATATTAATATAAATATTAAAAAATACATCAAAATATAAAAAATAAATTAAAATATATATATATAAATATTTAAAAAAAAATATATATATATATATATACATTGAAAATATAAATAAAAATATCAAAAAATAAATAAAAATATTAAAAACTAAATATAAATATTAAAAAAATAAATATAAGTATTAAATATATAAATATAAGTATTAAACATATAAATATATATATTTAAAATATAAATAAAAATACTAAAATATGGGGTTTATAAAATATTTAGCCTTGGCTTAATATGTATTTTAAGTATTTTTAGGCCATTGATAAAAGTTTCCTATTTAAATAGATTTTTAAATTTTTGTTTGTTTATTCAAATACATTTTGAAGCAAAAATATCTTGAATTTTTATTTTTTATTTAATTTAAATTTATTTTTATTTATTTTTAATTAAAATTTTTTTTATATTTATTTTAAACAAACAAAAACTCTCCAAAATTATTTTAAAAATGAAAACCAATTAATTAATTTTATTAACCCATTACTTCTTAAAATAGTAATGTAGAAAAAAATACAAATTAACCGTAAAAACCTGACCTATACTAATCACAAATTAATTATACCCAACCCTTGAGGTATTTATTTATACAGTTTTTACCTTTAAACACCTGTTGTATTTATAAATATAGACGAAAAAAAATCAGCTAATGGGATTGACGACAACACCTCACTACTTAATCGAACTTTGCACTTGTTTTGACCTAGTTTCGCCTTGGATTACATGATTTAAACTACAACAAAAATAACCCATCATACCAATCGGCTTTCATTCTCTATCTGATTTAATTTTATTCTTTGCCAGCTTTGGTTTGAATTTTCCAGCATTTTTTCAGCATTTTCCTCTAAGCTAACCAGAGGTATTACTCTTATCTGTGTGTTGGCCTTTCCCCACTTGATTCTTCCGGTTAGGAGCAGAGCTCTTTTATTTGAAATTCCCGGCATTCCCTGGCACACATTTTGCTCCGAAGGCGATTACTTTTAGCTGCGAAAATCCTTGCACATATTTCCGCTGCTTAATTATGGTGAAAATATTTCACTAATTAGATCATTTAACATTTTCTATGCATTTTAATAAGCATTTACAGAGAGGAGAGAGAGAGAGGGTTTTGGGAATGACGTTCCCCTGTCGTCGGACCTTTTAACCCTTATCATATAAATCGTTGGGGGGTCCTTTTACCCCAAGTGCGAGTGAGAGTGAGTGTTGGTTCTGTAATTTATTTATGGCCACATAATAAATCTGTGCATAAGACATTCCCTGGCCAATGGTCAAGGAGGAGGGGTAGGAGGAGGAGTAGCTGGGTTATATCCTTTCGTCCTGACTTACTGTTGTTTTTGTTTTGCCTTTAATGCCTTTTTCCCTACCTCCTTTTCCTCCTCCCTTCTCGCCATACTTTATTGAAGTGTCATTTGCGCAAACTGTTGTTAATAGCCTTGTGGCGACACCACCACCACCACCACGCCTCCTGACGCCCCTTTTCTTGACTCTGACTCCGACTCATCCTCCTCGCTGTATTTTATTAACCTCAAGTACCTTCGGAAGATACTCTTCTGCTTGGGAATAAATCTTGCCAATTTCTATCTAGCGTCAATTACCTGCGAATTTTACGATCTCCTTTTTGAATCTTTGAAATACTTCACTTTCGGCAAGCAGCAGCAGCATCTCTTCCACTGTTTTATAATTACATCCGCTATGGGGATTAATTTCCCTCAAAGTTCTAATTATGTCTAAGGGGTGGGTCTTATTTACCTCAACTAAAGTCCTTTTTAGGGTTTGTCTCAGCCGCCATTTTATTGCAATTTCCTGAGGGCATTATTTGATTTTGTTTATAAATTGTAGGATTTTTGATTCTTTATTTATTTTTTTTTTATGGAAATTTGTAAGATTTTTTTATGAAATTATGTCGCTATGCCCTTAACATGGTCTAATAATTTTCTTTATAATTTATTTTTAATCTCAATTTTATTATTATTATCATTTCACCTTTTTTAATAAAAATGTTCCTTTTTTTTGATCCCTTTGTGACATAAAGTAAGCCTTTTAACCACACATTACTTTGTAATTCACCTTTCTCACCTTTAACTTACCCCTCATTCACCATTTTAGTCCCAAAATTTTACCTCAATTCATTTATTTAATTCATTTAATTCGTTATTCACCTTCTTAGTACCAAATTTTATCTTAATTAATCTCATTCACCTTTTATTCACCTCTTATTCACCTTGTTACTCCCAAATTTCACCTCAATTCATCTTATTGACCATTAATTCACCTCTTATTCACCTTGCTAGTACGAAATTTCACCTCAATTTTTCTTATTGACCATTAATTCACCTCTCATTCACCTTGTTAGTACCAAATTTCACCTAAATGCATCTGTTTTTCACCTTTAATTCTCTTCTTATTTGATATTTTAGTCCCAAAATGTCACCTCAACTCATCTTATTCACCTTATATTTACCTCTAATTCACCATTTTAGTACCAAATTTTACCTCAATTTATATTATTCACCTTAAATTCACCTCACTTTCACCTTTTTAGTACCAAATTTCACCACAATTTATATTATTCACCTTTAATTCACCATGTTAGTACCAAAATTCACCTGAACTCATCTTAGTCACCTTTAATTCACCTCTCATTCACCTTTAATTCGCTTTTTATTCACCTAAATCTAAACTTAAATCAAAATATCACCTCAAGTCAACTTCTTTGACTTGAATTCACCTTTCCTTTAACCTATTTTCCCACATATATGCTCCATTAACTTCATTCGAGTTAAACTTGGCGTAATGCCACTTTCTTTGGTTGCTAAAATACATGTGCCTTTAGTGGATTTTCCCCACATTGCTACACCGTAAACCTTAACCTACCCCCCTCGAAGTTAAACCAAGAAGTGTTGCCTCATTTGATTCGTAACCAAAATCAATAATGAGCCGTAACTAATTCTGCTTAGTCAGTCGAAGGAAGAAGGCGTCAATTGGGGAAAAGGTACAACAAAAAAAGAAAAAGAAAAATAAATAAATGGCGAGTATATTGGAAATAATACTTGCTACTCCGTTGGCCCTTTGTTAATGGAGGATAATGATTATGACGATGGCAACCCCATGCTCATTATCATTATCATTCCGGTTAACTGTGTGAGCCGATACAGGTCCCCGATGAATTTTCAGGTCATTTCGTTTGGCTTTGAGGCTGGACTTTGGTCAGATTTTGGGTGTTGAGGGTATTGTGTGTGTGTGTGTGCTTTTGGGTCAAGTATCTCTCGGGCACACACACACACATTTTGCGGCTAAGCTGACTTACAAAGGCCCACACTCACTGAGAGCTGTGCTTTGTGCTGACTTAAGGCGCTTTAAAGGCTCAGGATCAATATACAGGAGAAGGAAGACCATCGGCCATCGAGTCGAATAATCTACTTAATGCACTCTCACTGGGCTGTCTGGGAATCAATGTTTTTCGTTTGCCAAATATCTTTCAATTAATTCCCAAAACCCACTTTCCCAGTCTGACAGGTTGCCAAATAATTGATATGATTTTTTAATGAATTTTTTTGTTTTTTTTTTTAGCTGCGGGTAAAAAGTTTTTACAACTTTAACCTACCCCACCCAACAGTCATTTGTAACTTTTGCTGGGCTTCTGTTTTCCTCCACACTTTTGGACTTGACTTAACTTTACTTTCTAGCTTTTGTGTTTGTTTGATTTATGCAATGTCGCTTAATGAGAAAACCTTTTTAGCCAGTCCAAACTCTTGGAAAAGAAAATTCTGTTTAATTATAATTCAACTTCGAATTGATTTCCACCAAATCGAAAAGCCAAGGCATGGGAAATTCTGGCAGGGATTACGGAAAAAACCATTTACGACTTCATTTTGCCGCGCGTTACGTGATAGTGCAAATACACAAATAATCAACAGCAAAAAAAAAAAAAACGGAAAAAACAAAACACCCAACGTAAAATAAAAATAAAAATAAGCAGAAACCCAAAAGCAACAGCGTAAAAATGTTCATTGCGTTAAAGTTTAAGGGGATAGGAGGGAATGGGGGGAAGCGTTTTGGCGTTTGGCGTTACGGGGTTACCTACACACAGGATGTGTTGAGGCCGGTTAAAGGGAATTTAAGTAAAACATAAACGCAAACGGAAATAACCGGCAGAAACAACAACATGGCAAACATTTTTAGCGATTTCTGGCACGCGATTTCCTTTACGCGGAAATCGCAATAACAAAAACAACAACAACAAGTGAGAAGGGCTTTTCATGGCAAAAGGGAAACGACTAATTGATGATGTCCTTTGTGTGTAACGATTTTTTTTTAACAATTAATTTAATAAGTAATAATAATTAAAACTAAAATTTATAACTACATTTTTATGTTGTTATAAATTTAGATCTTTAAATGTTAAATATTTATAAGAAATTATTTTAAATTAAAACGTAGTCCTTTAAAAATCTTTGCGATTTTAAAAGAATGCCAAAATATTTGATATCTAGCTAATTTTATAGCATACTTTTAGACTTATTTTAAAGAGAATTCAAAACCCCAATTTAAAAAATTCTAATTTTTTTAAAGAGGTTTAAAGTATTTCAAATATAACTATGTTTTGCTTTATTATTTTATATTTATATATATATATATATTTTTTTTTTTCAAAAATCTCCTTTAATTCTCATACACTCCAAACTTCCCCAAATACCTCGTAAAATATCAGGCAAATAACGCGGAAACCGAAAGCCTTGCAACCAATATCAATACAACTGTAGCAGTAACAGCAACTGGAAATCGTGGGTTTATATAGGATACATACATATATATATATATATATGTATATATAGACATTTGTATATATGTTTTGTGTCTAGCACACTGACACACTATTGGAACAGACATATAGCCGCAGAAAATAAACAAAAAATGTCGGCACAAAGCGTAGCGAAACAACAGGAACACCAAGAAAGAGCGAAACGAAAACAAAAGAAGCGAAACGAAACGAGAAATGAAAGGCAAAGGGATGCCCAAAGAGGTTGTGCAAACACACAGAAGAATAAAATAGAAGAAAAAACAAAGAACAAGAGTATACGAGCCGCAATAGCTCTATAAAAAAATATATATATAGCTGATATATATTTATTTGTGCAGAACCAAAGACAATAAATTCCCATCGATAGGTCAGTGATAGCTTTGAAGTTGAGATCTCAACAAAAGTAGCAAAGGAATCTTAAGAAAAAGAGAGCCTAAAAGTATGCACAAGAATATATATCATAGCATACTTTTAGGCACTTTTTATATTTAAAATATGTTTTATATTTAAAATAAGCATGCTATACACACGAATATATATCATAGCATACTTTTAGACTCTTTTTATATAGATTTCTTTAAGCATTTAACACAATTTGAATATAATTATTGGTCTAGCTTACATCAACAATAGGTCAAAGGCATGTCCCTGATGTCTGCATTTTACAATTCAAGTACGATTACAGCCAATTAACGGTAATTTGCTGCCAATTTACTTGGTTGTTACTACGTGTATCATAGCCTGGAATTTGAAAGGATGCCCTGCCTATTGCTTTACTCTCGGCTTTCAAGAAATATTTGCATTGGCTTTCAATTACAACCTGTCAATTAGGATACGTTTAATTAGAACTAATTGTGCGAAATCAGAACTCTTAATTTTGAGACTCAAAAGACTTGGCAAGCATATTGACACACGCAAATATGTAAATTTCGATTTTACGTTTGTGAAATATAATTAAATTAGCTTTTTCTACTTGCTTAAGCCTATACTAAATAATTAATAATTAATACAAGTAATACTATAACTAAGTTAAATAATAAACCCCACAAAAAAAAGAATTAAATAAATGTGTAAATTCAATTAATCGATATTAAATTTGTTTCATTTCTTTTAAACATCTAGGCTTTCGATAAATAATCGATAATTCAGGTACAGTTGTGTTTTTTTTCTCTTCTAAGCTACAATCCATTTTTTTAATATATTTATATCCCAATATTAATGATATATTCTCTTTAAGTAAACTTTTTTTTCCCCCGGAGATGGCACACAGCTGCACCACCTGCTATCGATGCATTTGCCAGGAGTCGCATGTGTGTGCATGTCCGATAATTCCAGTACAGTTGTGCTTGGCTCACTTAGCGAGTCCGTCACTCATTGAATGCTTTGGGAAATCTTTTTGAGAGCCAGTAGTGCTGTCGATATCGCTGGCTTGGGTTACAGTTCGTTCTGCTGGAACCCAGATTTCCCCGTCTACCATGGAAAATGCTGCACATGACAAAGGAAATTTTCGAATTTTTTCCCTTCCCTTCGTATTTTTCTTTTTTATTTTTACTTTTTTTTTCCCTGTTTGTTGTCCAAATGTTGGCGGGATGTAACAGCCAACTGGACGGGATGCTGCAATGGAAAGGGATATGGGATTTCGCCCTTTCTAACTGCTTCTGGTTACTCCAGAACTGTGTCTGTGCTTCTTTTTTTTTTTTTTTGGATTTTGGCCGTCACGACCGTAACGTAAAAGAGGCGCGTGCTCCACTGCAGCGGCGCACTCACACTCGCTCAGGTTTGAGGATGATGTTTCCTTTGCCTTTTTTTTTATATATTTTTGTAGCTGCTGCTTTTCCGCTGCTTTCCCGGCGAGATCTGGCACTCCGCTTCGTGGAAATGCTTTTGGTATATGTACATTTACCGTTATTTCCATTCGCATTCAGTTGAGAAAGGTATTAAGCCGGAAAAACACGTTGCACATCGATGTAGATACATATGTGTGTGCCTGTGTGAACGGTTTCCGTGTGTGCACTGAGACTAAATTCAAATTTAATTAAAATAGGAGCAAATATTTTTGTATACTTTAAGCCAAAAATATCACAAAATAACAAGGAATCAATAATTTATTGGAATTTAATTAATCGATATATTAAAATTACGATATATCGAGCGAATACTATGGGAAAGTTCAGAAAAATATTTAAATGGCATTTTATGATAGTTTTATGATAATTTTTGTATACATTAAGACAGAAATATTAAAATAAAAAATGAATCGATGATTTATTAAAAGTTTACCAATATTAATCGATATCTTAGAGTTTCGATATATGAACGATAAATCCAATATAATCGGAAATGCCACAGATTAACTAAATTAAATTTTTCTGATAGTTTTTCGATAATAAATTCGATCATTTACGATATTTTTATTTTCAATATATTACAGATTACGATATTTGCGATACGATATTGAGCGCAATAGCACTTTTCATGAATATATAAAGCTTTTATAATGCTAAAATTCTAAAATATATAACCACACTTGAATATATAATATAAATATATAATATAAATATTCAGAATAAAAATTAATCAAAGATTCTTAATGGAATAAATTTAAGAAAAAAAATTCTACCAAAACTTCTCAATTTTCCTTTTTTTTTTAATATTCCTATATTTTTCTTTCAGTGCCTGTGTGTGATTGTGTGTTAGTGGATAATATTCCTTGGTGGCCAGCAAAGGCGATGGCACGTGTATTTACGTGAAGTCAACGTAGCCATACCTGAGAGAGCTCAACGGACAGACGGACGGACGGACATACAGATGGTTAGATGGACGAAGAAATGGACAGTCCCGTGGCGATGAAAGGGGAGGAGGAGTCCTGGGGGGCAGGCGCAGGCAATACTACGTACGTCTCAAATGTTGGCCAAAATCAAATGAAATTAGCGCCACAGTCCGCTTCCGAGATGATTTCAAGATTGTATGCGAAAGATACCGGATACGGGCGGCAAGTTAATTAAATGTGAAGTCAGCACTGAAATTAGTTAATTAATATTAAATTCAATTTGAGGCGACGCGTCGGTGCCCGGACACAATTGAGTTATCAAACGAGCGCCTCGGGTCTTCCGCTTCGCGACGAACGTGACACTATTAAAATGAAAGGAATGCCAAATGTCCTCTGTCCACTGTAAAATGAGAAACGTGTTCGTTTACGCCGGGCCTCATGAATCTCATTTGGATGGCAAGGACATAAAAGAAGAAGCAGGAGGAGTCTCATGATCGCAGATTAAACTGTTGACTGAAAGCTCATATACACTTATTTATGGTGTTATATATTCCCGGTAGGGATTATTTTTGAAATTATTTAAATCCTGCTGAGAACATGCCAATGCATGTAAAACCGAAATAAAAATAATGTTGACCAAACGTTAATACTTATTTATTTTTATTTACCTTTGCCGGGGAAACGACAAAAGATATGTGCTTCCACTTGAATATGTTTTTTTTTTTAATCAATTAAATTTCAGCGGATAATTAACAGGTTTTTTGAAGTAATAAACAAGGGGGTTAACTTGTTCGGGTTACAGTGTCTATAGGTAAATGTTTAAATTTAATTAACAATTTTAATAGACTTTTAAATATTTAGTTCTGAATTAAATTGGGTATAAATACAAACTTTTAATTACTAACCTGTCAGAAAATAGCAGTATATCGATATATCGATATGTATCGATATTTGCAAATCGATATAAAATCGATATATATATTTTCTTTTTCCTTGATAATAAAAATAAATAAATAAAATAAAATAAATTTACTAATAAAAATAAAATAATTTTAAATTAAAAATATAAAATAAATTGCATAATAAAAATAAACTATATTTAATTATAGTTTGTTATATTATCGATAGGTTAGTGTTCAAATCGATATATAAATGTAGGCATATCTACGATATGTTCGATATGATATTGAATGATACAAACTAAAGCTTTCCACAGTTTTCTCCCCTTCTTTTTATATATTTTCCCCCCTTTATTGTCATCATAATAAACTGTCTCTTGATTTATTTCATTAGCCACCATGACTCCTTTTTGAAATTCGAGCCTCACACATTAAGCTTTTGATTGAAAACAATTAATATTTATCAGTCGTTAAGCTGTAGGGGTCGAATGACAGACAATGTGTCACATTGCAGCGATATTTTAGCAGGAGAATGAACATTTTCTTCGATTCTGAATATAGGATTTTGGATTTCGAATTTAGGATTTTATCTGCAATTAACCAGTGAGCCGAAAGGATAACTTGCATCTTGAAACCATCAATTAGGCCACACCCACTTGCGGTTAGCAGCCCCCACCAACTTATATACATATCGAAATATATACATATATATAGTCCTTGTGCATATATAGATAGGCATGTACACTGATATCCATTTGCATTCCATGGGCCGAATCAAGAGGCGGCTCGTGCCTAATCTTATTTACCATTGCAGCCCGAATGTAAATTCTGCAATTTGTGCACGATAACAAGATTGATTGCGGCCGATGGCTTAATTCCCATTACACAACTCGGACAAGGGGTAAAATGCCAAGAAAAAAATATATAAAAATTAAAATAAAAATTAAAATAAAAATAAAAAAAAAACATATAACGAAATATAACGAATACAAGTGAAATGTTTACAGCGATTCCGAGAATGCAATCTGCGTGCAAATGCAGTTTGCTTGTAGAACAAAACCAGAGCTCATCCGTACAAGCATTTCCATTAAAGAAATCCTCATGCTAATGCCGGGCATTCCAAGGCCAGGCACTGAATTCCTTTTCATTCAATTCAGACCGAGAATTGAGATGGAGAAAGAGAGGAGAGAGAGTGAGAGAGACTCTCTTCATTCCCCCGAACGGAATGTGCCAAGTATCCTTAATCCCCGGCATTGCTTTCTGATTGAGCCTCGGGGCGAAACTTGCAGTAACACCTGAAAGGCAAAGGCATACACACAACACAGGTGACGGTGACTGCTGCCTGGCAACATTGGGGACATTAGCAACATTCACTTTAGGCCAGGAGCTGTCATGGCAGCAACATCAGATGTTGCAGGAGAGATAATGATGGATTAAACAAATTATTCAAAATATATTCAAGAATAAACTCAAAAACTTTCATACAATTGATAGTTATTGCGTTTGTAATTCGATTAGCAAAAAAAAAAAAAAACGATATGATATCGATACAAATATCGTTTTCAGTAATAATTTAAAAATACTGAATCACAATAAATACAGTCAGGATATATTACTAGAAAGCTCACAAAAATAAATATATAAAAAAAATCTATAAAAGAAATTAACATATAAATAAAAAAATATAAAAAACTAAAAATATAAAACCAAAATTCTATCATCGATAAAAGTTGAAGACTTTTTTCGATAAAAAAAAAATACTTTCATATGATATCGATAAAATTATGGTGTTAAGTCTAAAATTGGTAATACGGAACCAACCTAAATATGAACTTTTAAAATAACAAAGTAATATTACGGAAATATAAAAAATACTTGCTAATTTCTTAAAAATGGAAAAAAGGCAAGTTGGAGACGTATTTCGATAGAAAAAACCTTATAATATCGATAAATTTTAGTATTAAATAGGTAATACTATGGTAATAATGTATGGACTTTTAAAATACCAAAGAAGCAATAAGGAAATATGAAAAATATTTCTCGAAATCTCAAAAATATAAAATAATAATAAGGCAATTGCATATAATCGACCTTGTTATCGTATTTCGATACAAAAATTACGAAATAAAATCAATAACTATAAATTACTATAAATATATAAAAAAATTTCTATGGAAAGGTTACCGGAGGATATGTTTTCTACCAGAAACCCATTAAAAAGCATCGATTTATAAAACCAATTCAAGTATTTATCGAATCTTAGCCATCGTCACAGCCCATTGCAACTCTAAATGTTACAGCAACCATATAAATTCTTAACAAGAAACAAATTTAACTATTAAAAACTACAGCAAAATCAAGTGAAATGACAGCAATGCCCACAGCAATATCTTTTTGACTTTCCACAGTCAAAGGCAACAACACTTATTTTCCCCTCTGTTATTTCGTGTAAGGGAGGATATAACAATAAAAACGACACTATTTGGGCCAAAAAACCTGAAGTGGCCTTACAAAAAGCAGCAGCATTTATCTTCCCTTGTAATTGTTGCAGCAAAAAAGCATAACAGCAGCAATTAAAATCACTTAGTTGGAAATGACCGGAGTTGAGTAAAATCAAAAGAAACATTGTAAGGATTCATATATTTTCCGTTTTTTTTTTTTTTTTTTTTGACAAATGCAACTTTAATTCACATTTTCCTGAATGGAAAATAAATACAAAACCGAATATGAGATGCAAATTAAAGATATGCCGGCAATGCCTTAGAAAAAGGTAAACAAAATGTGGCAATTAAAAAGTAAACACAAAATGAAATTAGAATAAATAAGTGAGAGAGAACCTGAGTTATGCGACAGCATTTGTGAATGCAATTAAACGAAATATTTTGTTGCTTTATTAAAAATCGAAAAACAAAACTGAGCACTCTACTGACGACGACTGCGATTTCCCACAAAAATGATGATATTTTTGTGAGAGAAAAGACAAAAGAAAACCTGAGACTTTAGAGCGATAAAAAAAATATTCACAAAGCAGCAACTTACAAGAATAAAATAATAAGGAAGGAAAGAAGAAAACACTATTCCTTCAGTTGAATTGTTTTCTATTTGTCTTAATTATTAATTAAAAAGAATTTAATAATAAAAACAATATAAATTAAATAATAAAATAAAATTAAATTAATAATTTAAATTTAAAAAAATTAATAATAAAACAAAAAATAAATAAAAAAATGTATTAATTTTTTTTATTTATAAAAAATAAAATAGATTTAACTATAAAAAAATCTATTTAATTATTTAAAAAAAAAAAAAAAAATGTT
>VNKB01016665.1:0-30301 GCA_008042735.1 Drosophila leontia | reverse complement strand
GGGTTATAATCAGAATTGATGTCATTTTCGGGTGACGGAACAGATTTTTTTTTTAATTTTTTTAAACAAAATGGCGGCCATTCAAAAAAAAAATTTCGATTTCGGGCTTTTTTTTTGTAGTTTAGTGTAAAAAAAAAATAGAAAAAAAAATTTTTTAAAAAATCTGTTCCGTCACCCGAAAATGGTGACAATTCTGCGTCGATTCCACTTTGTTTCATGAAAATCGGTTCAGTTGAACTGGAGATATCATGGCCGCCAGTTCGAAAAACGTGGTTTCGAGATAAACGCGTTTGAAGTTTGAAAAAAGCTCATTTTGCGAAGAACTTGCTTCACAAAAAAGGCTGTATCTTCTAAAGTATTTTGAATTTCTAAAAATCCTTTTGGGGACATATAAACACCATCCCAAGCTATAAATAAATGCAAAAAAAAAAAAATCGAAAAAAAAAGTTGCCCAATGAGAAGACCCCCTTAAGCTGGAAAACCCACCACACATCACTACATATGTACATGTCAACGAATCTAACCCACACATAAGCCTATTGATATAGTATCTGTATAACTGTACGATCATTGTATATAACCTGTATATGTATATTCCCGCCCCCTCGTAAGGCCAGTTGGTTGAGCTGTACATACACATCAAATAATACATAGTTGCTGGCGCGTTGCACCCCAAAAAACATAACCCCAGGCACCCAATTAAGTCGTAAGAGGGGGAAAAGCCAACAACATTTTCAAAAGATTACCAAAAATATTCCAAATAATAAAAAAAAATTCAAAAGTAGCGAAAATTAAGAACTAGAACATTTCGATTAATTAAATATTGGTTATGTCTATAGGACAAATTTTATGTTTATTGATATTAAATGTACCATATAACCCCCCCTCACCCGATCCCGGATTTTCAGTGTGCCAACTCTATGTTCCATGTATCGTATTCTGTTGTGTATGTTTTGTTTTTATGTCTAGACCTTTCGAGCCGAAAATGTGACTAAAACTTAGCCCTAAGTCGTGTCTCTGTCTGTGGACTGTGTGCATGGTCGCCAATAACCCGTTTTTTTCCCACTCTTCCAGCTGGCAATGGCGGTGGCGGAGTGGCCGGTGGCAATGCCAATTCCGAGTTCGTCAAGCAGGAGCTGCGTGCAGTGGTCAGTGTGCGGGCCCAGCAGGCGGCTGCAGCGGCAACGGGCGGAGCTGGCGTTGGAGGCGGAGTGGTGCAGCGAGGACAGACGCCGCAGAGTCCGCTGCAGCAGGGACCGGGGATCGGCGGTGGCGGCGGAGTGGTTGGGGGTGTGGCCAATAGTACAAATGCCATGGGCAATCTCACGCCCACGGGCAGCGGCAATGTCAGCAACAACTCCATGCTCAACACGCCGCCAGATCCAACGATGGGCTTCAGCTTCGAGACGCGTAAGTAACTTTAAGTTTTCAAGTTATTGTTATTAAACTTATCCCCCCACACAGCTGACTTCTTCACCAGCAGTGCTACAAGGTGACCCTAAGGTGCCTAATGCCAGAGACCCCCGAGGAGCAGCAGGAACCACTCACGCATTTATGGCTCCAAGCAACGCGCGACACACACACAATAGAAAATCAAAGGATATAACGTGAGGGAGGCGACGCGATGTAAATGTAATTTAAAATATTAGCAGCACTATTTAAAAAATATATATACCTAAATATATTTATTTTATAATACTAGCAAATATTAATTCTAAAGCAAAATGGGAACCTCGTCTAAAAGAAATTGCATAAAAATTATATAAATACCACACGCTATAGTTAAATATTTTCAAAAATCTGAAAACGAAAAAAAAAAAAAAATCAGATAAAAAATGCATATTTATTACGTTTAAAGATAAAGATAATGTAACTCTAAGAGCTATATATACAAAACAAGAAAAAATGGAAAACGTAATTAGTTATGCGATAAGTGCTGGCCGTTTCGGGGTGTTGTTAAATTGATATATGTACATTTAAAAAATATATATATGTAACATTACTATTGTAAAGCAAATGGGAGAGGCAGCAGCAGAGTTGGCTATTCTCTAGCGATAACATAATGTATACCATATTCGACGGGGAGGAGGAGGAGAAACCATGTAAAACACAAACAGCAGCAGCAAATGTATATTTAAAATTAGTGTTGAATTTGTTTTCAGTGTGATAATTTGTTAAATTTTATATACTACATGTTGCTTATTGGTTGCTTTGCTATATGTTCTTGCATCTTTTGAACATATATTTGTAGGCATTCTGAAAATATTTTGTATTGTTTTTTATTTTCACTTACCAATTGGACATGAACTTTTCTCTTAAAGCAGCAACAACAACAACCACAATCCCTATAACTGTATATATACTTTCACTATTAATTAATTTTGCTTCTTAAAATGTAATTCGTAATTTAGTTAATGCTCGTTTTTAAATAAATATTGTAATTAATTTTAAACACTTTTTTTATATCAAAGCGAGAAAGCAAAAAGCGCGCAAAGCAAAGTCGGCGTTGCAATTTCATGTGAAGGCTATTTTACAGGTTTTGTTTAAACTAATTTGTAATTTGTAACCATTTTAATTATTAAAAAAAGAACTATTATACACTAAATATATATAAAACACACGCAAAAAACACTTTCTGGGAACGCAAAAAGCATTTCTCACGTTTTCTATTATGTAATTTTTTATTGATTTTTGATTTTGTTTAAATCTTGTAAGTCTATTAAGTTGGGTTCAATCGTTATAAATATTATTTTAAAGAAGAAACGATACAAATGCTATACAAATATTATTGATATAAATTTAGTTTATAATTTTATTAAATTACTGTTTAAAAACTGCAAAGCCCTAAATAAAAATTTACATACAATATATATATAAAGCTGTATTGTTTTTATTTACCTTACTTTTTCTATGGTTTTTTTTTAATAGTTTTGAAAAGCAACGACAAACCACACAAAAAAACGGGAATAAACGAAAATACAGAAAAAAAGGCGATATTAAAACTTGGGAAAATAGAAATACCTCTCGTTAAGTTCAAAAAATGATATGATAAAAATACAAATTTATAAGAATATAATTAACCTAATAATCCATACTTAAAAATAATTATAAAATAACAATAATAATGCAAATGGTTCTAAATACTAAAAGAACAATGGAAGAAATTAACTTTTAGACGCTGCTAGCTAAATTACAATTGTCTCACATAAATATTTAGCTTAGGGTTTAGTTTTTATTTAAAAGGCTACATCTTACAACTTAAAATTTCAAAGTAAAACTAACGCTCTCCCTTAGTTTTTATACTGACAAGACCTCAAACCAGGAAAGTATAAGTATGACAAATGAATATACACAAGTATACTGCATTTAGCGTTATATATACACCTTCATATAACATAGTTTTAATGCAAGTTATTCATATAATATATATATATTTATATGGGGTAAGGATATAGCAAATTTCACACACACAGCAACACAAAAAGTACATATAAAGTGCATTAATGAATTTAAGCATTTAATGAAATTAATTAATTTATAAGCATAACGAAATATAGCCGATTATTTCGAATATATATATATTTAAAAGTAAACAAGAATATTTACAAACGGTATAAACTTCATGGATGAATTAAGGAAATAGCTTAACAAACACACACACACTTAATGCTAACAAAACCTAGCTCTATGCCACAGAAAAGGGGACTTAATTTTGATAAGAACTACTTAAGATTCGGTAAGTTATTCTGTTAACACTACGCACTTTAAATATATAAAAATCATGCATACACATCTCTGTACATACCCAGCATCTAAGAATTAATTTATTAATTTATCAGCTCTGGCTAAGTGGAGGTAAATTGGTTTCTGCTGAAACAAGTAGGACGTTTTGTTTTCTATGTATCTGTACAGTTTCACGAATGAATTCAGTTAATATATTATATTTGCAACCTAGTACCATAAAATTTGTACCAAATCACACTCTGACGATTATAATAATATACCTATTGTAGCCGGAAAAATAGAAAGACAAAACAAATATAATGCAACGCCCTGTACCCGTGCATAATGCCTACAAAGATTTGTTAAACTTAATATTACAAAACACAAAATACTATTTACTAAATACAACAAAACAAAACAAGATGCCCTGAACCGCAATGAGTAGTGCCCAAAAAAAAAAACATAACAAATGAAATATATTAACTAGCATTTAAAAGTTATAACGAATTCTAAACAACAGCCTCAAAACAAATAGTTTTAAACGAAAGGGAATAGCGAAAAATAGCACAATTTTGTATAAAAACGAGTAGATATTTGTACGAAAGCAAAAAAAATAGAACCACAAAGCAGAACCGAGAGCAATATATATAGCATACAAATCTCACCCAGAATATGGAACACTCAACTCTGATTACTCAACATTTGTATTATTTCGTCTTCAGTCTGTATACAAAAATTGGTACAAGAAAGTCGGTTGGCTGGAAGAAGGAGGAAGGCATTGTTGATTGGCTGTGGTACACAAAAAGAAATAAAGAGGAAACAAATATTGGGAGTCCTGAAAAAGTGCGAAAAAATGGAAGGTGGGTCGAGTTGGGAGGGATAAGTGTAGTTAGAGATGCGTTCGGGGAACGCTGTTAGGAACCGAAACGGATGTTTAATTCTAAGGGGTGAGCATTAGGCTGGATTTTTTTGAAGCAGGCAACTTCAGTTCAAATAGTCACATATGGATTTTATATGGTTTAGGCTTGAAACCCTTATTTTATGCATATACAACCACTTGTATACATAACAAACATTTCGTGATTTGGAGTGAAGACTGTACTTAATTAAACTGAAAATTGTTTTAATCTTATTCTTAACTATTTCGATTATTATTGCTGTTTTTTTTTTGGTTATTGGAATTCAGTTGAAATGTTTAATATAGGAAATAACCATACCTATCCAAACACAAACCATAAGCCCCAAATCTATGATCTTATTAAATGTTACAAATCTGAGTGTTATGTTGTTGTCACCTGTCACTGTTCGTTCACTGTCACTGTCACTGTTTACGTGTATCTGTATCGATTGATTGTCCCTGTCTTTCACATATGTTGTCTTTGTCTCTACGTATTATGTAAATCAGTAAAAAACGAATGTATATTTTAAGTCTCCATATATGATGTACCTTTTTGCTATGTATTGTATTTTTATGTAGCTATAACTGTCACTATATATACGACATTACACGATCCCTCGACTCGTATACATACACCTTTGCATTTCACATTTAATAGGAAACCAAGAAAAACGGAAAGAAAAAATTAGTAAGAGCTAAATTTTCACACTAAAACACATTCAAGATTAATGATAATTTATAAATTAAACTCTGTATATGTGTAAATGTAACATTTGTCTAAGGATTCACATAAAGGAAATGAAGCGAAGGGAAGTTTCAATTGAATTTACATTTGAAGAAAAACACAAAATACTTCAGTTAAACTAAGTACTAAACAAGAATAATTAAGAATTTTCACACATACACACACAAACTTGCCACACAATAGCAAAATGTTAAAACAATTAAATTTAATATGAATCAAGACGAAATTCTGTACGCTATTGTTTGTACTTAAAAGTCGACATATTATATATATATATATAAAGGTAATTAAATTTATTAATTAATTATACAAGAAAATGCAAGCGTACTGCAGCATACGGCAACAAGAACAACAGACACGTTCACTTAATGTTTAACAACTGAACAAAAAAATTGAAAATGAGAAAATGAAAAAGACTAAATAAAATATTAACGAAATAAGCGTAATAATATTATCATAGCTTTGTTTCATTCTCAGTTCAAAAAAAGGGGTCCTGTCGAAGAAAAAATATCTCTTCCGCTCTCTTTTACATGCTTTACCTGCTATGTACAAACATCAACTGCACTCTGCGATCTTTAAACTAGGTTCTAGGCTACAGAACTAATTAACACAAATATGCAAGACTCTCCACCTGACAAATTCGTGCTTTCCTCTATTATCTTTTGTTTTTTATGGCTAATATATATGTACATATGTATACATATATACAATGTAGTTATCAATTTTGGGGTTCAGCGTTACGGCTGATCTCGATTCTCGGAATCATTATTTCCAATAAAATAATTATAATTTTACCTACGTGTTATTTTATTTCCATGATTTTGTGTAGCCCAGCTCTCTTTCAAATGAAATATAAGAATATAACTACAACTACAAAGGGATATAAGAATAAGTTTATTTTATTTGAGCTCAGGGAAGTTACAAGACAAATATACAGACTAATTAGCGCTTCTGATTATCTTCATGTCTACCTTTGAGGGATTCTGCTGTGGTGTTGCAGGCCAGAACCTAGTTTGAGTGGATGAGTCATGTGAGCTGTCATACTCCCCAGCATCATCGTCCTCATCATCATCATCAAATTCAACATTAGCATTAGAGTGAGCTTTGATCTGTTCGTCAATCCAAGTGCGTAACTTTGCCACATCCGTGTAAACTGCCGGAGTGTTCGCCCTACCGCAGCCCATGCCCCAGTTCACAATGCCAGCCTGCTCAAAGCGGCTGGGATCGCTTTGGAGCGGACAGGCAAGCGGGGAGCCACCGTCACCTTTGCACGAGTCCTTGCCCCACTCGCCGCCAGCACACAGCAGGCTGTCGTGGAGCTGGAAGTTTGTCCTTCGTTGGGGCTTCAGGAGTGCCTCGCAGGTGCGGGAGTCAACAATTGGTAGTTCCACCTTCTTCATGATGCTCATGTAGGAGTTTTGTTCGATGGCATCCTTGCCCCAGCCACTGACGATACACCATTTTCTGTCAAAGTTTTGGTTTCTCGCCGGCAGGCAAATGAGGCCAATGTGGCGTGATGCCTCGAGCGGTTTCTCGAGGAATAACAGGGCAAGATTGTTGGCTCCAGTTCTCCTGTCGAACGAGGGATGGCGCACGATCATCCGGACTCCTACGTCCACATGGGAGAACTTCTCAGTATCGGCGCCAAAGTCCCATTCACCGGCCCGCACCACGAGGTCACCTCTTTCAAAGTCGCTAGTAATATGATTAGCAGTGAGCACCACATCAAAGGCGACCAAGGAGCCACCGCCCAAGTACGAATAGTTCGTGTGCAGCACGGCAGTCATCCAGGGTAACTCGTTCTCCTGGGCGAAGCCATCAGCCGACTGCATGCTAAAGGTCAGACCTTTGGAGTTCACTTGGCCGCATTCGGTTTTCTTTGGTGGGTTCATCCAAGAGTTATCCTCATTTTCCTGCAACTACAATTGCACGTTGGCACTCTTTAGATACTTTTGAGATGTTATTTAATGATATGAAAATTACTATGTTATTGGGAGGGCAGCACGCTTCCGTGGAGGCACATCCCTGGTTGCCAGTCCGTAGCTTTTCAAAGTCCAGGACAGGTCCTTCGTCTTTGAAGCCCAAGTTGCACAGATGATGCGGTACACACTGCCTAGCGTAATTTCTGCCGCACGTTTTGGTAGCCTGGACCCCAAGAAGAGCCAGGCACAGGATCGAAACAATTGCCGTCAGTCGAAGCATGCTTCTCACAGTCAAAAAGACAACTGAAGTCTGCGTTCTATAGCATTTTGTACATATACCCATCTCAGAGTGATCTTTTAGCGCAATAAAATGCGATAAGAAAAGTTGTTGTTGCTATTTTCGAATTCCGTGGAATTCAAATCTGAACTAAGGCTATCAGGAGTGAGAGATATTTGCCATGTGATTGAAGACACGGGAATCTAAATATATAATTTACAGATTGTTCCATAAGTAAAACAAAATAAGAAAGGAAAAAAAGATTGCAGTTTGTAATTGGGTTAGGATCTTAATCACTATTCAAACTTTACTTCCAAAACCATAAAAAGATATTGTGGTTCAGGTCCGTTTCGAAGTATATTGATCAATGCGGCATCCTTCACAGGATGAAGGTGATTTATTTGTATTTACTTCCTTAAGATACAGGGTCGCACGTTACCTGTTGCATTGAACTAATAGTAATTTGCTTGCGGCTTCACCAAAGTACCTATTTCGACCTGAGTTTTTGTGATTTATTGCAAAGAGTTTAGACCATTTATTTTATGTGTATTATTATAAAGACAAAGCAAAGTTATATTTACATTTCAAAATAAAAAAAAAATATTTGGTTATATTGAAAAGGGAATATTCAATACCAGCTTTTTGTTTATTGAAGGAACTAGGTTGGCCGCAGATTTCTATAAATTAATAAAATTTCGATTCAGTTTAGACTTTAAAGATTGGTACAGTTTTACAGGCCATTTTTCAGAGCCATTGAACTGGCCACAAAAGCGACCAAGGCAAACGCGAAGAGAAGCAGCTTCATCGTTAATTATGAACTCCTGCTGTAAAAATTGTTGTTCTCAGAGCGATTACTTAAATTGAAATAAAACTAAACCTGCCTCAGCCAGAGCAATTTATACCATTGTGGAGCTTATTTGGCTTATCTTCCTATAAAAGTGCTAATCAACTGGTAGAGATAATGCTGAAAAATCTAAATCACTTAGAAGGTGCTTCTAGGAAAATAATTAACTTGATTTGGTATAAAGGAAAAAATAAAACAGCATGAAAAAAAAATATATATATATTTAATATATATATGGACACTTCTAGAAAAATATAAAAGTTGTACATAAAGTCTATGTAATTTATAGAAACAAATAATGACTTCCTTGTTTTTCTATAATGTGTAATGCGATATTCGTATGCATTTTAAATGAAAACAAGAAAGAAAGCTGACTTTGGCCAGCCAAAGTTTGTACTATACCCTTGCAGGTAACAATTAAAATATATCATAACTAAGCCAAAAATGCATTAATTTCGATTCTCAAAGCAGTTTTGTGTTAGTTTTTATTAATTTAAAAAAACTGCATACCAAATTTAAAATTGTAAGAAATCAAAATTTTTCACCATTTTTGCTAATTTTAATGATGTAACCCCTTATAAAATTTCGCAAAAATGGCCAAATAATCGATTTCTTCCTGACATATCTTGAAAGATTCCCCTGTTAATGCTGATAAAGAATATATATGGTTTATGGGGTTGGAAATGATTCCTTGACTTAGAAAAATATTATTTTGTATTATAAAATCTGATTTTTTATATTAAAAAACTTCTTAATTTTTTTTATACATTTTTAAATTTTAAATTATCATAACTCGGCCGAAAGAGCATTAATTTTAAATCGGAAAACTGTTCTGTGCAAGATTTTCTACAGTTAATAAATCTGCATTCTTCATTAAAACATTTTGAAAATTCAATTTTTTATCAAAATCAAAAATTTTAATGATGTAACCCCTTATCAAATTTCGCAAACATGGCCAAAAAATAGATTTCTTCCGGACATGTCTAGAAAGATTCGCATGTTGATGCTGATCAAGAATATATATACTTTATAGGGTCGGAAACGTCTCCTTCACTGCGTTGCAAACTTCTGACTGAAATTATAATACCCTGCAAGGGTATAAAAAAAACACGTATGTAACTCGTATGTAAATTGTTTAAATTAATTTGAACTAATGGCTGAAATCATAAAAGATATAGCACTTCAGGCACGTTCTGAAATATGTTAAGGATTGTTGCAGGCTTTAACTGAATGAATTTGATTGATTTATTTTTGGTACTTAAAAATACAGGTCTACAGGTGGATTTTCGCATTGAAATAGTAATGGTTTAAAGAGTTGACACAAATTTCTTTATTTTTATTATTTATAGGACAAAAGCAAGCCATATTTGAAATTTAAATAAACAGAGAAACATTTCAGAATAAAACAATGAAAATCGAAATTATATGGATGTATTAAGAGAAGCTAAGGTGCTTGTTTCAGTGACTTTAGCCTGTTTTATTCCACACAATTATCCATGCAAGCTATATACGAAATAAATTTATAGCTATAGCCATAGTTAGATGCATAGCATTCATTCTTGACGGGATCATAGGACCACAACTGACGCACAAATAGGCCCACCTCTTTGGTAGTAGTTTTGTTGCAGATTTCTATTAATTAATAAAATCTCGATTCAGTCTAGGTTATAAAAACAAGTATAGTATTACAGACCATTTTTCAGAGACATTGAACTGGCCACAAAAGCGGCCACCGCAAACACAAAGAGAAGCAGCTTCATCGTTTATAATAAAAACCTTTTGGTTGTCAGAGCGACGACTTGAATTGAAATAAAACTAAAACTGCATTCAGTCAGTGCAATTAATACCAATGTGGAGCTTTTCTTCCTATAAAAGTGCTATAAAACTGGTAGAGATAACACTGAAACCTCCCTTTCAGATTTTATAGGGTCGGAAACGTCTCCTTCACTGCGTTGCAAACTTCTGACTGAAATTATAATAATTATAATACCCTGCAAGGGTATAAAAGCATGAAGCTAACTTTGCTAAGCTTGTATACAACTGCATTCTTGACAAAAACTGCTTCGGTTGAAAGCAATTTTATACTTTTTTGATTTTAACAATTCGTAAAAATGAAACTCAAAATCGCGTGAATACAAAATATAGTTTTATTCAAGTTAACTTGGCTGTAAGAACAAGTTATAGTGGATTTCCTTATGAACCTTACATCTACAAAGGCTCGCTCTATATTCTACAACTCCGATCTCCGTCACATTAATGAAACATTGTATTTTGAACTTGTATTAAAAAATCTTATGGCATACAGAAAGTACATGGGTATAAATGAATAAACGAAAATACACTTGAACTAAGCGAGAAATATGCTGAAACTGAACTTAAACGAAACATACTAAAATAATGTATATATATATGATATAGAGTTATATCCTAGGAATACGGATTTAAAATTGGCAACTATTTGAATCCCGCCTGGCTGGCCTTATTCACAATCATTTGCAAATTCTCGTGCAGCGTTTTTATTTGGTTATAGGTGTCCTCGTCCAGATTCTCCAACAGATTCAGCTCGACCTCGCCGGCATCCAGTTTCTTGGGCCTAAGGTTGAGCACTCCGTTCCGTATGGGTATGTTCACATTGGCGAACTTGTCGGGCATCCTAACAACCACAAAGAGTACGCAATTAATCCAGGTATCCAGGTGTATATGAGGCAATACTTACACTTGAGCCACCATGGGGCTACCGAACTTGGAGAGGGCCACCTCGCCGGGCTTTGGATAGCGTAGGAATGCCATTGGCGGAGTCGTAGGCGATCCCGCGCGCATTTGCTTCTGCGCCAGGGGAGTGCGATCGGCACTGAAGGCCTTTGTGCGCGAAGCCATCGGTGTACGCATTTTGCTGCGCGAATGGCGAGTTCCTGTTGCCGCGCTGGAAATTGGCGGCGGCTTGGCCGAATGGAGGATATTGAGATCCCCACAAGCGGATTGACTGCGGCGTGCACGGCGAGCCCTGGCCGAGTGCAGGGGTCCGGGAGTACGCATGGCCTTCGTTGAGCGCAGCAGCGAGCCGGTTAGGGGGGCCAGGCTACTGCCACCGCTAGCCCCGAGGCTGCTGTCCTCTGTAAGGTAGCCTAGATGTACAGTGACCGGCGCGGGATTTGTGGTAATGGTGGTGCAGTATGAAAAGTGCGATGTGTGTGTGTGTGTGTGTGTGGTGTTAGAAAGCAAAGTTGAGTTAGTCACGAAGCCGGACACCAGTTAAAAGTAAAATTAATGGCATGGATGTACCTTTGGTGGCCAAAGGTTAAGTTACCGCTCTTTTCCTCCCCTTTAGAGTGGTTAAAAAACAGAAATTCCAGAGCTGGCTTACTGAATCCCGTACCTACCTTCATCATAGCGACTTCCAACGGCGGTGGCGGCTACGGCGGCATGTCCATCGGTGGTATTGGAGCTCATAGACATGGAGGCAAGCAGCTGCGTCTGATCGCTGGCCTTGAAGTCACTGAAGTGGTCCAGCTCGGCGAACAGTTGCAGCATCTCGGGCACTTTCATGCCGGCCAGTTCCCGCTGCACCTGGCCGAGCAGCGTCTTCACCTGGCTGTCGACGGCGGCCAGGTACTTGGACTCCAGGGAGTCGATGCTGATCAGGCGCGAGTCCATTTTCAGTTCGTACAGACGCACCTTCTCCTCGCGGTTGGCCACCTCGCGGTTGCGCTTCGAGTTCTTTGGTATCTTGGTGCGCGGCATCTTGGCGGCGGCGGTAACTATGAGTTTCTCGATTTGGGTCAGATATTTAAATGGATAATGCCTTGTTTTCGTGGTAGCGTCTGATTTTTGTTGCTTTTTTTCGAGTTTTCCGCTTAAATTTGAGCGTCATCTATCAGTGTGACCAGAGGTGGGTATAGTTGATAAGACAAAGTTATCGATAGCAAGCAATGCTTCTGGGGGTGGCAGCACCACGATTGTTAAGAACAGAAAACAGTCTGGCAAGGCCAATGTAACGTTTAAAATATTTGAAAAACCGTTCTATTTCTTGGATATAAGGAAACCCGTAACAATTTGTATATATATATAAATGTATAGACACAGTTAAATGGAATAATATTAGCTTTCCTTATAATTGCTTGGATGATTTATTTGTTTTTTTTTATGAGGTAGATAGCTTTCCTTATCACATGCCGAGCGGTGTTAATAGTTCTAACAAAAAACGCGCTATTTGCATTTAAAGGAAAACCATAGCCTACTTTTTTCGGGAGATCCGCACTGGCACTCCCTCTTTGGGCATCAGGGTTACTCCATTCGCACCGAACTCGATTTCGCGCTTCTCCTTGCGAATTTCCAGATCGAAATTGGACAGAATCTTGGCCACCGCTATCTTCACATTCACCTTACCCATGCGCAGGCCTAGAAAATGAAAAGTACATGTTAATTTATATGTTTATATTCTAATTCCCGAACGGAATTCTTACCTATGCAGTGGCGAGGACCCTCCCCAAAGGGCATATACGCAGCCTGCCTAAAGTTCTTGTTCTCATCCAAATACCGTTCGGGCTGATAGGTGAGTGGATCGGGGAAGTACTCCGGGTCCCGGTGCATTCCCATCAGGGATATCACAATGGGTGTGCCCTTCTTGATCACCAGTTTGCTATCTGGCACTGGATAATCCTGTGTGCAGACTCGGTTCAGGATGGGCAGAGCAGGATATTTGCGGGCGGTTTCTGAAGAAATAAAGATGTAATTTTATTAAACTCCACTACGACGGATGCCTTACCCATCACGCAGGCTTCCAAGTACTTCATGTCCGAAATGGCATCGTAGGTCAGACCGCCGTGCTTCTCGATGGCTTGGCGCACATCCTCCTGCGCCTTGGCCATCACCTCAGGGTGTTGGGTGAGCTCGTAAAGGGTAAATGAAGTCGTGCTGGCCGTGGTTTCGAAACCAGCGGCGTAGAAGAGGAGCAGCTGTCCGGCAATAATGTCCTTGGACATGGACTTTACGCCATGCTTTGAGCTTTCCGCTGTCCACACGGTATCATCAGTGCTGATCTTTCCCTGATTGCGCAGCTGCAGGAGGAGTTGCAGCAGATCCTTACGAACAATGTTGTTCTTCTCCCTGAGATCTACGGTGCGATTGGATAGTTCCCTCATCCTTTCAAATGCTTCCTGTTTCCATCCGATTTTCACAAAGAGTTTCTCCAAGCTGGTAAAGAAATATATGTATTTGCTTGAATACTTTTAATTTTTTTTTTTTTAAGATTTAAAATATAAAACTTACGCTGGATAAAGGAATGATGATGCGCCACGAACAATATCTGAAACGGTGTTGCGATTTACTAATTTACTAATCTGGAGAAATTCGTTTTTGGGATCTGCAAAACTGTCCACTTCCAGTCCAAAAATAGTCGAGGCAATTATATCCACGGCATAGCTGGGGAGGCAAATTAAGTGCATTATTTAGTATATAATTATATTTTAGATAAGGTCCGGTTATTATGATAAGATTACGATCATATCTAAAGCTCCCCATTTCATTTGTTTTGCTCAAAAAAATATCTTGAACAAAACAATTTCCAATATCTCCGACACAATCTTATCAGGTCTTCCAGCGACTTACGTCGATATGAGGCTTTTCAATTCCACCTCCTTGCTCCCGGACTCGGGCAGTTGCTTTTTCAAGTGGGCTACCAACTTATTGCCGACTGCATCGGAGGTCTCGAACATGGCCTTCAGCTTGCCGGAGGTGAAGGAGGGCGAAAGCTTGGTGCGCAGATTTTTCCAGCTGGCTCCCTCTAGTGAGAATAGGCCCGCCGATATCGGGTCATTCTCCTCGTCCACGTAAACGCCGCGATCGTGGAAACTGGCAAAATCCTTGACGAGCACATCGTGGGCCAGCTGGGCGTCCCGGACCAACAGGGCTGGTCTAATGGTGAGATACATCCCGATCACCGGTTCCTTCGTCGAGTTGTACAGATCGTAAATGGCCATGCCGAAGGATCGCCTTCCCTGCCGCACGGAGTCTAGGACACCAAAGGGAATGGTGGCACCCGCCGAGGGGAAACCTTTGCGGTCCCAATAGGTGAATGTCCACTTAAGGTAAACATACAGAAGGGTCACGGCCCCGATTAGCAGCACTATTCCGATCATATTTGCTAGCTCTGTCCGTGCTTTTAGCGAGTTGAATCGAGACTAACGGTTTTATAGTCGTTGGGAGGGAGTCCCAACCATTTCACCATTCTAGCGGGTGATTACACTATCTCAAAGCCACTCGACGTATTGATAACTATTGAGGTAGGTTAAGGTGTCATTCGAGTTGCCACGGGTACAGACTTTACGGTACCAATGCGCTCTTTCAGTGTGACAAGGCGTTTTAACTGCTTTCTGCCTATAAACAAGTTGCTGATGCAGCCTTATTCTCGCAGCGTTTTTTCACATCAGTCCCATGAGATCACAATCCTGATATGGCCGATTGATTGACCATCAATAGGCTTTTGATAAGAATTGCCAAATGGTCTTTATTTTAAAACCTATACTCAGTACGCATGGAGCTGTCACGGTAAAACTTACGTTCCAAGTTTCTTTATTGTTCAATTAATTCCTGGTTTCGCTGTAACTTCAACTTTTTAAGAAGACTTAAGTAAAATGCCTTAAATATCGAACTTTGTGGCCTTAATTTCAGGCCACCACGAATTGGCTGCTTATTTAAGATGGCCAAAAACGAGGGGCTCGCAAAAATTACAGCCGCAATCCTATTAGCCGCCTCCATGCCTCTTTGCTCGCCTCCGCACGCATAAATTGCATTTCTCTCTCCATTGTTTGCTGTTTGCTATCTCTTTCCCTGCTAGTTGCACTTTGACGCGCACACAGTCGCAGGATTCTAATAAGACTGGGTGTGTGTGTGTGTGGGAGGTGTGGGAGTGGCACACAAATCAAAAGCATTTTTGTCAGCATTTCGGTGGCTTCCGCCAGCGGCAGTGGTTGGGGGAGGTATGGGGCGTGGCTCCAGCTCGAAACGGGGACACATCCTGCGTGAGGCATTTGAAAATAATACGCATCGGAGGCTCTGCACTTGATAGTTTGCCTAGGCTTCTTGCACCGAATCACCATAGCCAGAAACTGTTTGTTAATGCCCTTGAAGAGGGTGTTAAATTTGTTGGAAAATGTTTGTAAGTCCATAAAAGTGCTACATATATGACTATGGTTTTGACATCCCTTAAAATGTGTCTAAAGATTTATAAATACTTAATAAAATATTTTACAATATTATTTAATTACTTTTTACTTAATTTACCACTGTTTTTACTTCTATTAATTCGCTGCCTCAAAGTATGCTAATTAAAATCGGTTCTTCATCAGAGGATTTCAGTCATTCAGATACCGCTCTGATTTCTCTGTGCATCCTCACAGTCAGTGGTCTTATGACAATCGCATAATTGGAGCATTTTGCTAATTAAGTTGTCAGGCTAAAAGTTTTAATTGGCTCGTTGCTTGCGTTCGTGCACGCTTAAAGCCACAAAGTAGATGAAGGATACAAGGGATAAAGGATGAAGGCTGCTGCCAAACGGCATTCGCAATCGATGGCAGCATCAATAACACAGTGCCGGCAAAGGATATATCCCAGCCATCCATCCAACTATACATTCATCCAGCCAGCCAGCCAGCAATCCATCCATCCATCCACCTATCCATCCATTTATCCATCCGGGAGCAGATATTGCATCAACACTGAAACTCAATTTGCGTCGACCAAACGATGCGTTAAGCATATAAAAGGCAAAACGGAAGCGACGTTCATGGATAGATTACACACAAGTACCTACAAATATGCAGCGTCCCTTTCCAGGGCTGCTTTCCTGCGTGTCTGCAACTGTTGCATATTGCAGTGCGTGCGCCGCCTTTATTGTCCTGATGTTAATGGAAACACCTGCTACATGGCGTAGAAGTCAGCGCCGGAGTCCGTGAACGAGTGCCAGACACTGTCAGGGGCTTCTGGCCGGGATTGAGGGGGTCGGGATTCAGTGTTAAGGCGCCCTTGGTGCGCCCTTAAGCAGTGTCAGCCTTTCCCACTTCGCCGGATGGCAGTCAACGGACGGAGAGTGATGCCTTCTGGGAGCGTTTTCAGGTAATGTTGGCTGGAGCCATTTTGCAAAGTGCAGCGGGTAAAAGTGTTTCTGTGTCAGCGGCTGATGATGCCCAGATGCCCTGTCCTGTCCCACTGACTGGTAGTTATCACAAATTTTAACGATTGTCTTAGCTCCTTGGCTCTATTTCTAAAGTTTTTGATTTCACAATTATGTATCGTGTTTTATAACAATTTTATAACGTTACCTTGGCGGTTTATATCCTAATGATATATGTTTCCCAAAAATAATTGGTCTTGATGTATGTTTTTGGGAAATTACCTTTTTTCCTGTGTGGCCAAAAGGGCCAGGCAAGTGGCGAAACTACCCCAAAAGTGCCCTGTGGCAATCATTAGAACTTTATGGCCTTTCGATATAATTTCCAACCCTCTCTGGCTTAATGAGCTCCATGCGGCCGGGCTGGGTTCAATTGAATTGTGCTCTGCAAGTTGGGCAAACCCAATTAAAATTTCCACTGTCCGTTTCGGGACGATAAGGAAAGAAAGGACCGACCGTTCGAAGACCCCCAACATTCCCCCTCATTTCTTGTACCACCACTATCGGACACAGGGAACATTTTGGGTTAAGTTTTAACCTAAAATAGGCCTAAAAATTGTATTAATAGAATTCTTTTCTCAAATGAAATATGAAATAAACACAGGATCAATTTATCTGGTTTGGGTTTGGGTTTGTTTGCTTTCTAACGAATTTTAAATTTTCAAATCCTTTAAAAAGGTGTCTAAAACTATTCTATAAAATAAAGAAAAATATATTTACACTTAATTTGGTTCCTGAAACATTTTATTGAATTTTTTGTACACAATTTTAACCGATTTCTTATTTTAGCCATATTATTTTCTCTCTGCACAGGTGTTGCCCACATTTCATAGCACTTTCCACTCGTTCCCGCACAAGCGTTGCACTCGGAACTCACTCAAAGCGAGGGTGCAGTTCAATTCCACTCGTTCCTCAACACTCACGGAGCGCCTTGGCGTATGCAGCATGTTTCAGTCGCTTGTGGAAGGCAGTTGCATTCGATTGCCAGCACTTCAGCAGCAGCGGAAAAGCGAAAAGCCGAAGGCGGAAAAGCGGAAAAGCCAGAAGGAGAAGGGGCAGACGAGGAGTAGAGCAAACATCATCGCTGGTTCGTTTCGACACATTTTCTTTAGTTTTCCTTTCGCCTTTCCATTCGGTTATTGTTGGTGGCCTTTGTTTATTAGTGCGTGTCTGCGCTGCGAGCGGTTTTTCGTAATTGAAACGAGAGCGACATAATTAAATTAAAATTTCCCCGCACACAGTGGCAGCGCACTAGCATCGATAGACGAGGCCCAACTAATCACATTACCAGCCATCAGCCATCGGGCATCAAGCATCAGCACACCAGTCGTCAGTCGTCAGTAGTCGTCAGCCGGAAACCGAACAAGACTCACAGTTCGCATTGCATACTTTTTGGCGCGCTTCGAAATAAACACACCAAAACACCAGTACAACAACACCAACACCAAGTTCCGCTGCCGTGTGTGTGTGAGTGTAGGAGGTCGCCTATCCTGCCAAGCGACCAAATTCATCAACTCTTGTGTCTGGTGAGTTGACATAAAAGAAAATTGGTGTCAATAAACGGCGGAGCGTAAGGCGAAGCTAGCAAGAAAATTCGGGGAAAATGCCTTGGGTAAACCAAGTGTCTTGGCCATATTTTTGGTGTGAATGTGCAAATAAGGATCGTAAAGTTTAAACTGCCGATCATACGAAGTCTTTTAAATGTTAAATCAGTGACAATGGGGAAAACTTTTTTAACAAGGGGATTTGAGGATTGAGGAAGTTAGCTTATTTAAGTTAAGTCGAATTCCTATTTTCAAGGGCGTGAGAGTGACAAATAATAGACCTTAGACTTAGTGAACATTAGAATTACCTTTCAAAGTTAGGTCTTAATCTAAGCAAAAATTATTAGAAATATTAATATTATTCTAAAAATCATTTAAATCATTTAAGAATATTTACGAATAACTATGAAAGTAGTCTTGACTTTTATTATTGAGCATTACATTTCCATATAAGCTATAATAGTAAAATTTCCCTTAAAAATTAATGCCTCTCAATTAATGCTTACATATACATACTTCCTGAAAAATGGTTTATCCATTATCAGCCCATTTCCATAATGGTTTAAATATTTCTCCGTTATAATGACATCTCTCCTGAGCCTTAAGTGAAAATTGCAATTTCAATTTCCTGCTCTTGTAGCTGTTGCCTCGACAAACACTGATAAACGATAAATTCACAGGGGAAAGGCGAATGGGAGGAAGTATTAAGCTGTGGACTTCCTTTGTCTTGCTTAATTTGGCTGTGGCCCGAAGTGAAATAAGTGAACCGGAATTGTCATTCATCGGGGGATCGATGAACCCATTCATAATCCGGGCTACACCCCCACCCGTCCATCCATCCGGCCCCATTTATTATCCCTGTTCATCCTTGACCAGAACGCATCTGCGGTTAATGTGCGACAATTGTTCGATTTCCCTGCTCTTCTCTCCGCAATTGCAATTTACTGCGCTGTAATTATTTTACTTGCACGCATTAATGTATTTTTCGACGAAGAGCTGCAATTATAAGCACGCCTGACATTTTTCGTATTTACTATATTTACATATATATTTTTTTTCAATTTAAAATCAATTTTGTAAATGTTGCCTTGCCTCTTAAATGGGACAAATGGTTTTTTGTTTGCATGCGAAATTGGATGATTGCATTGCATGTGCATTAAATACGTGTTCTTTTACCTCTTTTTGCGAAGGCCCACACTCAACCGATCGACCATCCATCCAATCCATTGAATGTCGCCTGAGCCCCGCAATCACATTCGCTCACAATTCGCATTTGTCGCGCTTCAATTATAGTGGAAAATATTTGCATTCCGACGCATTGCACCCGAACGGTAGGGGGGTGTTTGTCTACGTGCCATTCCAAGGATTTCCCGTTGAGTCCTTTAGGTAGGGGACTTAACACGGGGCTTTGCAATTGCATTTCGCATTCAGCATTTACGACCATTGTCCCCGTTTTAAGCACCAGATCGAAATTATGTATGGTTAATTTAATATTTAATTAAATGCGCATAAAATAAATACCGCATAGCGTATACGTGTTTATTTTTTTTAGTTGCGTTATTACGTATACGTATTTATGTTTTGTTTTTTGCGGCATTACGTATACGTAGGTCTCTCTGTAAAATAAATAATAATTATTGACATAACCATAACAATCCCTTGGGGAAAGTAGAAAAACTGCATTAAAAATAGTTTTCTCATGACACAGTATTAAAAAACTGATTTGATATCAAGCTTTTTCCATGTTTATTGGCTTTCCAATCTTATTAAATTTTACAAAAGCTCCTTCGGCTGCTGCTTCTGCATCCCTCTTGAGCTCGACAAGTGGAATATTCACTTTACAAAATCCGCCAACAAAAGCGTATACATAATTTAATAGAATATTACTTTCTGCTGAGACGGCAGCCGGGCAGATGGCCAATGGCCGAGCCACAATAATGCATAGATAATGCGGTGGGCTAGAGACTCAGTCGGCACCCAGGCCCCATCCTTCTAGTCCTTTCTCCCAGAGTTGGATGCATTTCCTGGGGCTGCTGCTCCTGCGTCAACATATTATAATTGTAAAGGCTGCTCCAGCCAGAGGCAATGGCGGCAGTAACGGCAGTGATGGCGGCGTGGGGTCAGTTTAAGTTTCAGCGTGCGTTTGCAAAAGTCATAAAGAGCCCTCCACTTTTTCCACGTTGCTGGCCGGGCATCGCCCGACAAGTACCGGACAAGTTGACATTTTTGGTCCGCGATTCCTGCTTTCCAGTACTTCTTGCCTCTATTCTCCTGCCCGGAGAAAGTATGTTAATAAAAATTTTAATTTATCGCCAGGGATAAAAAGTGGTAAAGTGCTGGGGCAGGCAGGCCGGGAGTTGCGCGTTTTCCCCGCCTTTAAGCTGCAAGGATATTTTCATATTTCCTTTTTTTTTATATTTCTTGTGTGCTTTAACACGCACAAAACGCGTTCGTTGCCGTCGCCATCGTTGGAGTCCTCAATATCTTATACACTAGGAAAATTAAATGGTTTTTTGATTGATTTAAAAGAATTTATTTGTAATTAGCGATATATATTTTCAGTAATTAATGGATTATCGTTGATTTAAGTTAAATATATTTATAATTTAAAATATAAAGGCCTTAAAAAAGGTCATAATGTTTTACAGATTTCATAAGCTACTTGAATATTTTGTTTTTTATAAATTAAATCGTGGTTTTATACATCTAACTATTTCATTTTCCCTAATTGCTTTAGCTGTTTAATTTAAAAAATTTTTTTGAAACCATAATTAATTTTTTTTTAAGTTCTCCCGAGCCCTTGCAACACCCTCTGCCATCGCCCTACGCCAGTAATATTGACGGTGTCAGTGACGCCCTCGTCCACTTCGGAATAACCCCCTCCAGCCCACTCAGCGGGGCGCCTGCCTCATCGATAATAGTTTCAAGAGTTTTTCGGCCAAGCAAAATAGAAATGCACGCCAAGTGCCGTCTGCAGATCCCTCAGTACCTCAGTTTCCCCCAATAACAGTCCCCCAATACCAATCCCCCATATACCTTCCTTGAATAGAGAGCCTCCCCCCTCGGAAAACTCAACGGAACGTGGGGTGTTTCAGGGAGGCGTCCACTTGAAAGTTCGATTTTCTGTATTGAAAATTGGCGTGCATTAGTTTCAGACTTTCCAAAGAGGTTCTTTTGGGGCAAAGGAGAGAGTGGCTGCGGGGTAAATAGGATGAAGATGAGGATGTAGATGGGTGGTTACTATAGTCGATTCCACTTTGCATAGCATACCTTTTGGCGTGGCTTTAATTAGTGGCAGATCTTGGTTTTCGAACATGTTGCAGTGGGATTAGTGAATGGTTTTCTAAGAGGATTACAAGCCAGAGTGTGGTAAGGATTTGTTTTATTAAATGTTAAATTTGTTGCTCTTTTATGTGTATATACTCGTTAGTTAAAATACGTTTTCGTGAGATATTAAACCTAAAATCAATCACAGTTAATCACATTTATGGCTCCTAATTTGTACATTTTCTGATTTCCATTTGCCTAGATTAACTTTACCTACCCCTGGCTGACGAGAAACGAATACCATAAATAGGCTTTTCCGTCCGGCTGACTGCACACGTTTTTCCTCTGGGTCTGCTGCCATGTAGGATAGATATATAAATTGTGGTCTGTACATAAAACTTCACGCATATAGCGGGGGGCAATGTTGAATTGTGATGCGCAGCTCGTAAATTGCGCTGGCTAATAAACTCGTGTTGTTCAGTTGGCGCGTCGCATTATAAATAACACACACTGTACGACACGACACGACACACGACGTTTAAATCCTGCTGCAAACCAGTGTTGGAGCCACGAAACCACTCCACAAATGCTACTCCAAGCGGAAGTGCAGGCACAGAATAGGCTTCCTCCTTCCGCCTTCCGGTTTCCGTGTGGTGTCTCCTTCCTCCCTCTCTTCTCTGTCTCCCTTTCTATGGTGAAAGTGCAGCGTAGCAGAAGTTTGATAAATTAAATTTTACAACCCTCGACCCGAATTGCGACATTTCGTGGTATGTTTTCCTTTTCTTTCTTAACCAACTATTAGAAAATGTAATAACAAAATATTTAATGACCGGTTCTTTGGGGGGCAAAGCAAACAGAGTCGTGTGCGGGTTCTCGATAAATGTTGAATGACCAGGCGACGAAGGGTTCTATTTTTCTTTCTTTTTGTCAGGGTGAAAAGGAAGAAAAACTTTCTGGCAGATCAAATATTTCCGAGAATATATATCAACAGTAGGTTGTGAAGGAGAGTTTGTGGAAATATTTATGGGTAATTAAGGGTGTTTAATTAAATAACAAATATTTTTATACATTAGTGTTTTGAGTGTTTGACAGAAAGTAAGCGGAAAATAAAATGAAAATATATAAATACGATTAAATAAAAAATATGGAACGCTTGAAATTTACTTAAATCTAAATTTATTTGTTTATTCACAGACTTTTTGATAGATAATTCGTAACTAAATACAATTAATTACATTACTTCTTTTCCCCCCTTAAATTATCCAATGTAAAAGCCTAAACGGAAAACAAATAATTATCGTTTTTGTTTTAATTTTGGGTCTAATTAAAACCATAAATTACTGACTGGCTAAAATCCTTTTCCATTTCCCCTTAACTGCATTTTTAATTGCTATTTGTGCAACATATTAAAAGGATCTACCAAACCAACAACACCCAAAACTTGCTTCGCACACACACAAACACACAAAAGGTGCAAAAATAACGGCGTAATTTAACGTCAACGCCTCACAAAGTAGGCCAAAATACATAATCAGGGGGCGTGGCTGGGGAACATGGCAAGCGGAAAAACCCAGAAATTGCAACGAATAAAAATTGCAAAAATGGCATAGAAGAAGAAATGATTGTAGCTGGGAAATAGAGGAAGGAAGCGAGAGAAAAAATTCTTTCTCGGCTGCAAAATTATACGACTTTATTCCTTTACCATGTGAGTGTGAGTGTGCAGGTGCCTGCGTGCATCCTCCCTGTGTGTATGTGTGTGTGCAGGTCCTGGTCTACAGATAATTTCTTTGCCTTTGCAACGACGACGAGCATTTCCCAATGTATTTTTCGCAAAGTTTCCGGTACGCTCGGCAGCAAATTTATTGAACCATGAAATGTTTGTGTACGTGTCCTGGCCGAGGGATAGAGCCTGACACAGTGGCGGCATCAAGGGAGGGGTTGGGCGTGTGGGTGTTGGCATTTCCGGAGCGGATCGGAGGCTGCTGCTGCCATAGAGCCACCTACACCGAGAGCAGGGCAGGAGGCAGGAGACAGGAGCCTGGCTTTTTCGGTGGGAGAATGGGCAACTGTTACTCGCTTTTACCCTGTAAAATGTGGCAATGGCACATCCTGAGGGAAGGACCTAAATAAATAGAGTGGTTGACATTTGAAAATATTCGGAATCAAATTGATTCAATTCGATTATTCAAGTGTCAAATTGATGACATTGGGAGGTGATATTTATCACGTATACGTAGTGGTGACCGCATGTATTATGGTTTTTGGGGTGAGCCTTTGGTTATAAAATCTTAAAATTAATAGTTAAGAATAGCAATAAAGAAAAATACAAATTATATATTCTGTATATCATTTAATATTTTATTAAGAAAATCAATTCCTTATCGAAGCTGTGAACAGGCCTCAAGTCAAAAGTTCACCGTGAATTCCTAGTTTGTTTCTAAAGAGTTTTAAAGGATCTTTTAGCAGGGTATCCCCTGGGCCAGGTCACCGACTTAGCCATCAGTTTTCACTTGTTAGTTGTCTTATTGCTTATTTGCTCAAGTTCTTTGCTCCCTGGTTTTCCCCGTGGCCCGTGTGCAAACTTTGCATTACTTTTCCCACTCCCAAAAAATCGGTTCTCCCCTCTTCGTCACGTAGCTGCTTTGTTTTTGCTTTTGAAAAATATTTAGTTGAACTTTTTATTTAACGCATCAATGGCCACTTGGCTATTGGCTTCAGCTGAGGAGACGCCATTGAAAGAGGGATTCGTTTTCCAGCTAAAACTTCAATTTGACTTTTCGGAAAGGGTCGCCTTTGGTTGGTATTTACGCTCTTCCACATTTCCCGCTTAATGCTGCAGTTGCTGTGTCTGTGTCTGTGTCTGTTGCTGTTATTGCCACATGGCTCATAATTTTTCATTGCTATCGGGTCCGCATTTCCTCCCTCCCATGAAAAATTGATGCCGGTTTCGATTTGATTGGATTTGAAATGCTATCGAAGTATATTGAATTGCTTTGCCGGGGGTCTTTCCACTGGATTGAGGGCCGCAATCACGGGCTAATAGTTGCCTGCTTACATTGAAGTTGCTTGGATTTCCTTGGCCTTTTCGTAATTGTTCTTGGCACTCGTTTAAACTTCCCCAAGGAGTCTTTGAGCTCGTGCCCTTGTGTTTGCAGTTGAATAATCCTCTTGCAATGCTTGCAATTGTTGAAAGACTTCTTTAAAACCTGAGCTACATGCTGAGTAATATTTATTTAATAGTATGTGTCTTTAGAGTATTTCTTCCTGTGCATAATATTAATTGCTGTGCAATGTATGTGTGATTGAGAAATTTATAGATGATGTCCCCCGAATGAGAGTGCGTGAGTGTTGAACATTTTGTGACAGGTTGTCGAGTATGTGACAGGCAGGTGAAATGGATTAAACGATTGTCAATGGTACTTGGGCATTTCCGATGCCGTTTGTATTTAAGTGCTACGCAATTCAGTAAATTCCATTTAAGCACCGCTTAACAGGCCTTCCGGAAAGGACTCCTTTCATTAGCAAATCCCTGCCAGTCGGGAGTTTACTTTGAGCCAGAGTGCCACTAGTTGTTTTGCAGCCCAGTGCAGCTCGACTAATTCAATTAAGCGCCAAGGGGCGGCAGATTTCTCTCTTTCCACCTTTTTTGAGGCGTGTTTTGAACTCGGCTTGGCCTGGCCTGGCGTCCGTCCGGGTGGGACTTGTTCACCTATTGATCGCCCATTCAATTATTTGCGTCGTCATTCAGCCGTGGTCTCTGGCCCGAAGGCCACTCTGCTCTGTTAACAAAAATGCCAGACAAAGGCGCCAATCCCGGCAGCACCGCCGCCAAACCATCCGGATAATGCAACTTGGCATTTCTATGGATGCCTCGACATCGTTGCCGTGGCATTGCTTGGCACTATATCAAACCCACATCAGCCTCCGGAGCCTCTCCTCCCATCCCAGCCCAGCCCAGCCCCCGGTGCGTTGCGCTTTTCTGGTTGTTCCCATTTCCAGCTTGGCATTTTGAGGAGAGGCGTGGCCAAGGGCCGAAAAACTGCCGTAAACTAAATTCAATTAGATTTTTCCTCCCCGAATATCCCCCTTCCCTTCGATGCTGTCACAATGGATTTGCATAGTCGGACGGCGAGAAAGAATTCGGTAGATTGGCTGCTGCTACAGTAACATGTGTAAAAGAGAAAAATTGATTTGATTAAATGTTGCCGGGGCAACAAGTGTTGGTTGAGTGATTGGAGAGCGTGGCACCGATTTCGTTTTTTTTATTTCGATTGTATTGTGCGTGATTGACTGACTAAATGAGATTGATCGGGGTAGAAAGTGGGAGTGACTGTGGTCAAGGATTTCCTCAACGGAATTTATAAACTTCTAAGCAAAGGTAAATTAAAAGTATTTAAATTTAAATCTTAAAAAATGTTAAATAATACCACATTCTTTAAAAGGCTAATTTAGCTAGGAGCTACATTTAGCATGTATTCAAAAAATTTTTTTACTTATCTTTAATATATCCTATAAACGTAAATGGCTTTGCTTTACCAGAAATTGTGATTAATATATGGTGTTTGAATGCCTTAACACCTAAACCCTAAACCCCTTAGCCCTATGTAGACTTCCCATTACAGAATATTAATTAGAAAATGTATTATTAGCAGAAGCTGTGCAATCACAAACATTTATGTAGTTATTTCTACAATAACGACTAGAAGGCAAGGCATTCAATAACATTCTTAAGGCAGCTTAAGAGGAGCTGCTTACGAAAATTTCCAAGCTTTAAAGCTATTAAAAGCACTAGTAATTACCATTGAAATTGGCTCATTCATGTAAATGCCAATTGGCAATTATTAAGTTTCCTATTAAGCAACCCAGAGTTATTCCATATATTCGTTACCTGTAGTGAAAATCAAAGCCCATGCATAATAGGCTTCTAAGTGAAAAAGGAGAATTGTAGAGTTTAAATACCTAGCTTGAGCCTTTTCATGCTCTTTGCCACAAAACACTCTTGATTAAATCATAAAATAAATGGATTCCGACTTGAATGGAGGTAACCAAGCTCACACGCACGTCTGTTCATTTTTATTTCTATAAAACTTTCCTGCACTCAATTAAAAATCCACAAATGTTTTTCAAGCATCCTCAACTCTAATCAAAAGACTATTCGAATCCAGTCTCTCTCCCTCTCTCTCACTCCATCTGCGTCCATCTCTTTCACTTTGCTCATAAGGATGTGTGTGCATTCGGGTGGGGATTTGGAAAATTTATGGCTGAAGCTTTAAGTAAATTGTATCGGATTTAAAACTAAGCACTCAGCAGAAGCCGACAGACCACTAACTAAATGGCTCTCTGCCTGTGGAAAGGGCGTCGGCTGGGAGTTTAGAGAAAAATACACACAGGAAAAATGTAGGAATTTTTTAATTGGTATTTTAATGTGGAATATGATTTGTTCGTTAAACAATTAAATTAGAAAAAAAGAAGAAAGCTAAGTCACGAGTCTTAAGAAATCAATTTAAATGGTTGGGAAAAAGGTAAAATCTTTATTTAATCTCATATATATTTTTTCAAATAAATATTACATTTATATTTATTGTGTTACTTTAAGTAATTTAAGTGTTTCTCTGTGCTCTGTGTGCGTGTGTGTTGGTAGGGAAAACACATTCAAATCCGAAGAGAAACCAGCAACCGCGCAGCTGTTTGTTGTACTTTGCTGCATACTTTGCGGCGCACTTAAATATGCAGACACACGCACACGCACACATACCCGCGCAGAGTCTGACACGCACACCGACGCAGCTGCCGAAACCAGGCTGCAGACTGCAATGTAATTCATTTTTGACATACGCAATGCACAGAAGGCAGGGGGGAAGGGAAAGAACCGAGGCGAGGAAAAGCGATTTACCCATTTAAAAATATATAACGATTTAGAAATACCCTGTAAAATGTCTCTTATATTTTAGAAATATTTAAAGAATTAGTTAATGGAAATTTAACTTTATTCTAAATATTTCCATTACATATTTTTCAATTAATTTAGTTACAAGACCTTATAAAATGTTTATGAATCAGGATCATGAAGAATAAATTCTTATACTGTTAAATTAAATATTTTATTTTAAACTTGTGGCGTTAGGAAAACATTGTCCAATTAATATAAAACTAACAAACCAAAAAAAATATACAAATATAACTTTATAGTTAACAGATCTCTTTTTGTTATACTTTTTGTAACTGAAATAAAGAGTACACTCCCTCTAGCATATCCCAATTTCCCTTTGAACAATCGGTACTAAAGGGAAGAGGGCAGAATGAATGAGGAACTCTCGGCAGCTGCGAACACTTTTACATATTTACAACTTAATACCTTGCCCAATGTTTGCCAGGGTGTGCTGGGTGTGTTGAGTGTACTGGGTGTCCTGGCTGCTCTGGTGTGTGTGTGTGTGTGCGGGGGCTTAACTTTGCATGCTGCAAATAATTAAAGCATAAAAGAAGACGCTGCAGACAGGCGGCCAGGAGGAAGTAGCAAAAGGATCCCGGAGCAAGGAGCATGTGCGGGTAGCATGGGTAGCCAGCAGCCAGCTGAGCAGCATGTGTCATCTCATGAAAGTCGTCTTCGTGTCATCCGCTTGGGCGCCAGCCTTTGATGGTCTCGGGCAGCAAGGACCTGGTTGGGAGATGTAGGCGAGGCAGCCGCAGAAGCAACTCCTTGTTGAATGTGCAAATGAGCTTGTCCTGGTTCCGCAGGTTCTTCTGCGTGAGTCCTGCTCCTGGTCTGCCTGCTCTAAATTGAATATTTTAATGCAAATTTAATGGAGGTTTTTGTTTTCTACTCGGCATTCCATTTAATTTTGTCTCAAGTTATTCTTTTACTCGCTTACTTTCCGCTCTATGCTTCTATGCCAGCAATGGCTCCCCGGTGGCTCTTTCCGGCTCACATTCCGGCCGGAATGCTCCGGCATGTGTATGTAGTTTCGGCGTGTCGGTTGGTGGCTTGCTTGCATCTTGAGAACGAAATTTGCAAGATAATTGCTTCAGGATTTTTGGGCTGGGTTTTTGTTTATATTCGCTTTGGGAATTGTATTTATCTGGAAATGATGTGGGGTTTTGTGGGAAGGAGAAGGTCAAGCAATGGAGAAGAATGGTTGGAACGAAATTTAAAACAATGTATAAAGTTGAAAAAAAAAACTGAAAACAGCTTCAAACTGTTTGAATACCAAAAATATTTAATTGACCCTTCCAAATCTGTGAAATAAATATATATTTAAAATCTCAGAAAATCTCAATAAAAGACATAATCAAAAAGTTTAATAGTTTTTAACCTTTACACGGTCTTGGCTTTCTTGTAGAATAAATCAATAAACTTTTTCAAGCGTCTTGTGAACACATAGATTGAGTGCCAATTGCTTTGCAATGCCTGCTCTGAACATCATTCACTTTCAGACAGCTTGCACTTTGCCCAGTGAAAAAGTCTCATTAGTCCTGCACTTGTCCATGCCCTTTTAATCTGACCCCTTCTTTTGTCTTACTCCGTTCGGCACTCAGTGAAGCAGTTAACAGTTATCGCTTGTCCATCTTGGCCATCTCCATCTTCCGCCCCGACCATTTATCATTGTGTGTCAGTGTGGGTAAGTGCTCCGGGATATTGGGTTCACCTGCAAGGACCAATGGCAAAAAAGAGATGCCCATCCAGGCATTACCAGGCCAGGCCAAAACCAAACAAACAGTGCAAACGGACGAGAGTCAGGAGAATCTGGAAAGTCAAGTGTGCGGCGGGGCGGTGCTTGAGATAGTAACTGAATTGTCACATGAAACGATTTTAATTGCATTTTTGTAGCCCTGTTTTTTCAGTCTCTCTGTCTACCTCTTACTTCCCCTGCACTTGGCATCAACGGCAGCCGACGAACAAACAAACAAACAAACAGCAGGCAAACGAGAGATAAACAAACAGAGCGCCGCTGATAGGGCTAAAAAACGATACCACTACTCACCCACTTTTTACGATGTTTGCCTAGGTCGGGTCGTAAATTTAATAGCCTCTGGGCCTGACATTCGAATCGTTTGATTTATACGATTTTAAGAAATAAATACTGGCCAAAGTTTGCGAGACACCTTGGTCGCTTTAAGGTTAAAGTGGGTCGTACCTAAAGCAATGGAATCCTCATTAGGACGGTGGCACATGTTCAATGGGGGGTAGGGGGAGGAATTGCATAAATCACGCATACGCCACGTTGTGCGTGCCGGAGCAAGTGTGGTTGGTTTGAGCTGTCGCTGCAGAGGATTTCAAGCCAAATCTAGTAATGCCTTATAATATTTATTAATTAAATAATATTTAAAATACATTAATGTTAAATCTTAAATAATTTGTAATAACGTTTCCTACTGCCTTTAAATTCTTCTTTTATATTTAGAACCAATTTCCCTTTATATATTGCCAACCTTGATGTGGTTTCCACACATTCTGTCTCACTTTCCCACGGCATGTGTAAATTCTGAAATTGTTAGCCATAATTTAACGCATTCTAAGCCTGCTGCTAATAAGCCAGGTCAACCCCACGCACACACACATTGGCCACCCCGGCAACAGATTGCAAAACCCCAAAAACCGAGCGTCATCATTCTGTATTTTAATTATTTAGTTGTGCAAATTGATTTAGCAAAATGTACGGACTGCGTCCTTGTGGGTCCTCGCACTTCATCGCCGCGCTAACAACTCATAGTTGGGCTGCTTGTTTGCGGTTCTTGTTAGTTGTTGTCGCCACCACTGCACGACCCCATGCCCAGTTTCCATCTCTACTCCACTAGCCCCTCCATGAGCCTCGCCAAAAAGTTTGCCAGCGAAAAGTTCTTGGGGATAAATTGTTGTCGCACATCGCCATCGTCCCTTTGCTGCACTGCGAGGAAAATATCAAGGTTGTTCGTGTAA
>VNKB01016661.1:0-10984 GCA_008042735.1 Drosophila leontia | reverse complement strand
TCTAATTCCAATGCGGGCGGGCTTCTAATAACTTCACCCCCGCCCTAGCTAGGACCTGGACGCGGAATTCAACCTGGACTTGCACCTGGTCTTGGACCTGGTCTTGGACTTCAACTCGAAATTCTTTGGCCAGAGGTAAGCCGCTTAAGAGACAATAGAAAAACATCAACAAGGACTTTGTTGCCGAGTAAGTTTCGTTTGAAAAACACAACCCTATTGATACGACCGCAGACCGATTTGCCAGATCCCAGGGCTTTAAAGTACTGCAAAGCACTTGGCAACTAAGGTGGGACACCACCCACCCAACCACCACCTACCCATCTCCATTGCCACCCCAAGCACTCAGCCATCCAAAAAGTCGCACACACACACACACGCCAAAGAGAACGCATAAATATTATAACGTAATTTGAGCTGCCATTTCACGGCCTCTGGCAGCCAGAAATTTGACAACCTCCAGTGCCGTGTAGCAGAGTGCTGCCAGGGTGGTTTCAAGAGTTTATAGTGGCGATAATAATCAACAATAATTGATAAGAATCGATAATAATCGATATTAATCGATAATAATCGATATTAATCGAGAATAATCAATAATTCTGCGTTGATATTGTCGAATTGTATTTATTTGAAAATAATTAAGTTACTTTTGCAACTAAAACAACCAAACAGTACTTATTTTAATAGTTGTTTATATATTTTAATGCATTAAACTATTGTTGAATAAGAATAAGATGCGTAACGCACAATTTACGCTAACACAAATTCGTAAAGGTACAAATTTATACTCATATCTTTCTTTCTCTATTTGTATCTTTTTTTTTCTCTCTCTATCTCTCTTTCTCTCTGGTTTTTAACAAGGAGAGTTCAGGGACAGTCCTAAAAATTCGTATGGTGTTACGCATCTTATTCTTTGTACTGTAATTTAATCAACAATAGTTTTATGCATTAAAATATATAAAAAACTATTAAAATAAGTTTGACTTTCTTACTATTTAGTTTTAATTAAAATTACAAATTTTAAGTTGATGTTGCTACTTTTCTTAAAACATTACTCTTCTTATTATTGATATTATGTATTTGGGTATTCTAGAAATAAAATATATAAACAAAATTAAGATTACAACATTAGTAATATATCTTTCACTTTGAATTAAAATCCCAAATATAAAGTTAGTGTTACTAATGTTTTTAAACACGTTTCTAATTTTATTCTTGATATTATTTATTAAGGTATTTTTTAAGAACTAAAATATATAAATACTTTTCAGTTTTAATCAAGCCTAATAAAGTTTTTTTTAATTATTTAAAAATTCTAAAAATTCCATATTAAACATTTTAAAAGAAACTATTATTTTTAAATATTTTATTAAATTTTCTAATTTTATGTTATTAATTTATTATCTTAGCGTAGCAAGTATACACTTATAACTGTTGCATTTTTATTTTTATTTATTTTATTATTTTCTATATTATTAATTTTTATTTTCCATTTTGAATTAAACCTCAAACACCTTCAACTCCCCTCGCCTGACTCCATTTCGCTGTCTGCTGTTTTGCCGCTGTCTTTTCGCCGAATTTGTTGATATTGTTATTTTACAATATGTAAAACGTTTACCAGGAATTCACTGGAGCATTGAACCAAGCCCCGACAAGGCTCCACCTGAGCTACCCACAAAAAAATATATATAAAAAAGAATACAAAAAGGATCCCAAGGATCCTGTTGCGAAGCGAAGAACATTGACACTTTTCAACTTGGTGCATTTGTCGTCAAAGTTTCCAGAGGAGAAGGAGTGCTCCTCATGCCCCTTTGGGGACGTGGTCCGTCGCTCCATTATCAGAGTCATTAGTTGCCCCGCCAGCTGTTGCTCTTCGGTGAAGGTGACGGCGACGGCGGCCTCCTCGGGCGGGGTGATAAAAATTGATTGCCTTACGGGCGATTGCAACACGCATAAAATCGGGCGTCGCAGCTACTGCTGGCCATTGCCACTCAATTTGCAGAAGGCAAGAGGAGCTAAAAGGAAGGAGCAGCCAGCAAGGAGCAAGGAGCAGCTCCAACATCATCGTCGGCCATTAAAATTCCGTTAAACGAAATGAAACTGAAAATGGGAATGGAAATGGGTTTGGGTTTGAGTTTGGAATTGGAATTGGGAAGCGTCTTGGCCAGTTGCAGTTCCTTTGAGCCACGCAGAAATCTCACGATTCTGTATTAAGGATTTTATATGCCCTAACATGTGGGGTAGTACTGGCTGCTTGCTCCCGCTGTGCTTTGCCCCTGTACTTGATTGGCTTCCTCGCCTTCGGTGTGAATTGCTGTGGAAATGAATTTATGTCTGCCTGCTTAATAATTGAAAATGCCAATCAACAGGGCAGGCCAATGAAGGGTCCAAAGGATTCGCTCAAAGAACACCAAAATTATTTTTAAAAAAATACAGAAGGGGACTCACCTCGAGAGCCAAATTAAGCAGCACTACTAAATTTTGAAAAATACAATTTTAAACGGTTTTAAACTGATTTTAAGTCTTAATTTTCCAAATTCACCCTGATTTATCCCATAACCAAATAATATTTGTTGCCAATTTAAATCGCAGAACTGAATTTACACTTTCTGAGCTGCATGTCGAGTGCCTGACGCCTGCTGCCAGGACTCAAGGACACAAGGACACTGCATTTGGCCCGTTTTCTCACTCAAATGATTGATTGATAGATGGCTGGATGGATGGATGTTGATGTGGAAAAGTTTTCTAGCTTCCATTTGCTGATAAACTTTGAAATTGCAGCAGAAGCAGCAGCAGGAGCATCAACAGGAACTGCATTGCTATGTCCTTGCAATCAGACCCACTTCGACCCCTGGACACATCAACTAATTTGCAACGACAATGGAGCAATTTGCATGGCTCGTTGTGACCCGGCAAATGACAATTTAATAAGCCCCACACCCGGCCAAAGGCCAAAGGATGCACAGGATAAAGGGATGCTCGCCCACGGACACTAACCAAGTTACCCTCATAATATGTAATAATGACGAAGACGAGAGCAAGAAGCGGGAACAGTACATGGTACTAGGAACCTCTTCTTCCTAGGATCTTTGCAATGCAGTCCAGGCCAGGCCAGACAGGACCAAAAGGACCATTTGATTTCCGTTTAAAGCGGAAGTCTCATTTGAGCCAGCGAGTGGGTAGTAGAGCGGCGTTTGCATGTGTAATTTGCACAAATTGTTACAACGAGCCCGAAGCCAAGGCAAATAAGGCCAGTTGATTGTATTTAAAGTTTCTTTTCTTTTTTGAGCGAGATAAATGGCAAGAGAGAGCCAAGAAGGGAGAGAGCGGGTAAACAGGACGAAACGAGGCGAGTTACCAACTTCTGGAAGATGAAATTTATAGGTAAGATGGGGTATCTCTGAATTTCTACAAGTTTAACCTATATTTCCATAAGAATTAAAATATTAATAAATTTCTTCACTTTAAGGTATCCAAGTATCTCTATAAAATAGCAATAATATCTAAGTATCTCTATGAGTATTAAAATATTAATAAAAAAATGAATTAACAAATCCTTTTAAGTATCTAAGTATCTCTTAAGAATAAAAGTATTATTAAACCATTTCACTTTAAAGTATCTAAGTATCTTTACAAGTATAAAGCATCTTAGTATCTTCCCGAGTATTAAAATATTAATTGAAATGAATAAACTAATAAATCCTCTAAAGTATCTAAGTATCTCTATAAGTATCTATGTATCTCTCTATATATAATTTTAGTATCCAAGTATCTTTATAACATTCTATCAACTTTATATATATTTATAGATTATTTCTTTGTATTAAGACTGGCCAAGATTGAGCTTCTAGTAATAATGTCTTCGATCTACCGCTTCTTATAGTCACTCCTCTTAACCAAAATCCACTGAGTGTGTTGGCCCAGAAAGTCCCATTCTCGTAGACTTGATAATGTTTACTTTAGCCGTTTCTTTTGCGCAGTGACTTGAGTTTTCCCCCAGTCTTTTGACTCCACACCAAACCCATGCCCAATCCCAAACCCAATCCCACTCCCAATACCAACCCCTCGGCGTAATTTCGTTTTCGTTTTGCAGGCGCATATCCGGCCAAGTTTTGCTGGCGAGGAGTGGGGGATTAGGAGACGCCGCGTGCCAAAGTCAACGCCGGCAACCGGATATCCGCAACGAGGAGCGGGGCGGAGCTCCTGGCTGAGCAGCCGGGAGGAGCAACAACTGAACAGTAAACATAAATAAAGTGCGGCCGCAGCGAGAGCGAGAATACTATATTATATATAGAGAAGGACCAGAGCGGGTTCGAAACAAAGGCAAAAGGAGCTGGGACGCTGGGACTCAGGCGGCAGGAAGCAGGACCGAAAGGCGTGTTCTTTGCATACACAAACGTTTTAAGCTAGTTCCTTTTGGAAATCCCTCGACTGGTAACTCCGCCAAAAATTCTAAAACTTCCAAGAATCTGACCTACCCAAAAAAACAACAATATTCGATATAAAATTACTCCTAATCCATGAATGTTGATCCTTAGGAAAGCAAAGACATCGGGTAATCCATGTGGCAAATGTTGATTAAGAATGTTTCTTAGTTTTATTTCGAGACTTGAATAGTGAATAAATGGAAAATAAATTTAATAAAATAGTAATAAATAAGAAAATATTTATTTAAGAACACATTTTAAACTTAAAATTATTTTTTTTTATATTTTCTTTAAATGTTTGATTTAACTTTAAAGGTAAATATATAGAAAATTTTGTTTACTGGCGAACTTTCTTGCTTTTAAATTGTAGTAATTGTAGTAATAAATAAGAAAATATTTATTATGGGTATAAAGAACACATTTTAAAAAGAATTAAGTGCACTATAATACGGAAAAATGTTTAAAGAAACAAATAAAAACAAACAATTTGAATTTTGTATATTTATTTAGGTTAACTAAGGTACTATATCCAGCTTAGTGAGCAGTTTTAAAATATTTTTGTATTCTTTTTCAAGTAGTTTCTTGAAATGTTTAATTTAACTTTATAGAAATGGGTTGATTCTTAAAAAAAAATATATATATTTATTTCATAGTTTCAGCTTCAGCTTCACCAACGCTGACAAGAAGTAGAGATCGCAGATCCCCGATATCCTTCTATCGATCTCCCTGGCTTACTATCGATATACATATGTGTATACTTGTTCGTAATGGACTGCTTCCACTAATGCTACATTATTTTTATGTATTCATTTATTTATATTTATTTATATATATTTATCTACCCTTATTTTCAAACATAAACACATCGTTTAGGTATTTTATAATACCATTATACAATTATTTAGCTATTATAGCAAAAGTCCACTAGGCTTACACCAATTACTTGGGCATCTTCAAACTCCAAGAATTAGAGGCGGCCCAGTGGAGAAGCCATGTCCCCACTTGACGGAGGTAAAGGGATTGCTGTATTTTTCCATACTGATTTGTTTGGGGACAACTTAAAAAATCAATTTGCCGCCGCACAAAGGGAAGCCGCTGGCAGGTAGCCGCCGCCGCCGCCGAGGGGCTAGCAAACAACCAGGAGGAGTCCAGGAGCCAGGAGTCCTAGGGAGCCCAGGGAGTCCGAGGCATGCGTAGAAATATGGAAAATTTCAATTTGTTTTTTGTGTGGGAAAAAGTTTCTGACACTTTTCCAGGCCAAAAGCAAAAACAAACAGAAACGAAATGAAAACTTTTTCGTGCTGGCCAGTTATGAAATCGCTTATTACCCGAACCTGGTTCCAGTTTCCAAAATCGGGGGCAAGAGCTCCTCCTCGAAGGGATCTGAACCCATCTGAACCTGGCTCTGGGTATATGTATGTACATATATTTGACTTTTCGGTTTCCAGAAACTATGTGGAAAGTTTCGCTTATTAAACGTGGAAAAGGTGAGCAAGCAGGCTTGGCAAATTGTGAATTGGCCATCAGGAGTCCTCATGGAATTGTTTATACACAAGACAAGGACCTACTCCCTTCATATTCGTGTCCTACACCGACTTGTACTCCTCCGATTCACTCCACCTCCTATAACCATGTGTGTCGTCGTAATAGAATGCTAAAATATTCATAAATTGCCGCAAACACAGGGCAGGGAGGACGTAGCGAGACACACCCCCTTGAGATAATAAGCCCCATTGCCGGAGCGAGTTGAGTTGCCTTGGAGAGCAGCCATCAAATTATACGCAAATATTGAATTAATGAAATTATTGACAGGCGACTGGGCAGGAGTGGGTGCACGCAGGAGAGCCAGGAGCTCGACTCTCTAGAGGATTACTCGCCGTGTGCTCCACTTGTTGCCCCCATTGGGAGGAAAGTTGGGGGGTATGACAGGTTTTTGTGGTCAGTGAATTGCCAAATAAATTATACAAAATTGCCGGCAAAGGTTCAATCAACTCCCTGTTTGCCGTGGTCCTGGATTCCTGGCCACATAAAAAAATATATATATGTATAAACAATTCAAGAAAATGGCATCATTTGTGGGAATTACAAGTGTAACGATTCGGTAAATATCTTTGTTTAGTTTTCTGTAATTTTTGGTTACTCTGAAAGAGTAACTCCTACTCTTTAGGAGTGAAAATACTTACTCTGAATCTATAATTCCATTATTTATTCAGTAATCCCCATTGAGAGCCCGGCTTATTCCAATCTCAACCTGATTCCAAGCTCAATTCCATTTAAAAATCGCTCAAAACCGAAACTGTAAGAGTCCTGATTCCTGCCTAGGTGCTGCTGCCTCCAATGGTGTTTTCCCCACTGGCATTCCTTTTCACTTTTGGCAAATTCCCCCAACAGAAGCACAAAATATGCAGGCTCCCGTGGCACACTCGCACTCACACACTTGCAAGTGATGATTGACACAATGCCAGCCCAAGGGGGGTGGCCAAGGGAGTGTATCAAAAAGTTGCAACACTTTATGGCCCATAAATATTTATGTCTCATGTTGCCTGTTGTTGTGGGCGCACTTTGAGGTGGCTTTCCAAAAGGGAAGAGCAGGAGGGGCGAGTGTCGACAGAGGCCAAAGTCGATGTAGCCAAATATTTTGGCAACGAAATGCAGGCACACACACAGAGAGCAGACCCCGTTGACAGGACATTTTAACGAGCTTGGAATTGGGTCCACTTTGAGGATAACAGGAGGAGGAGGAGGAGTGTGGGTACCTACATATGAGAAACCCTGGGAAAATCAGTAGATACCGTAGACTCTGTTCTCGCTGCTTTTCCGGTCTAGTGCCTGCCCTTTGATCCGCCGTCGACGGTTGCCAGGACGCCCACGGATTTTTAATAAAGCAACACAAGCCAACACCTTGGAGGAAGTACCATAACTGTGCAATGTAACAAGTAGAAAACTCACCCCCAGCTCCACGTAGATGGTATAGATGGGATAGGGCAGGGCAATTACCATGCCGGTGAGCCAGGTGGCACAGCAGCACACAAAGCCAGGCAGGCGTCCCTTCAAAGGATCGTTGAGCCAGCGCATGCGGTCCCAGGCGATCAGGATGTGTGAGATCATGGCCACGTGGAGGGGAATGTCCTGGGGAAGAATATCATAAAAATACAAAGAGTTAGTTGGGGTTCAAACGGAATTTGGACAAAACCTAAGCTTAAGGAGCGGTCTCAAGGCAACTTGTCAGATTTGTGGCAGCTTCAGCTTCACCTTCCTTATCCTGTTCCCCTTTCTGTTCCTGTCTGCGCCTCCCCATCAATCATTCCATTAAACACACACGTGACTATGCCCCGTGATAAATGCCTGAGTGTGTGTGTGTGTCTTTTTTTGGAGCTTTAGCTATTTGTCGCCCCCTTTTGTGCTAGCAATCAAATCGAATCATATCCCGTTCCGTAACCCATATCCTTCGAAATAGAATCTCCTGCAGCGTCAAGGTTGTAAATGTAATCATTTGTCTGCTGTACGGACGGCGAGCCTAATCGAATTGCCAGTCGGTTGTCTGGAGAAAGAGGGGAGTCTTCCATCTCCTTACTCCCTGATCCCTGCCAGGACATGGCTACATTTCCCCTGGTCGCATTTGTTTTCGCCACACAAAGGCATCAAATCGAATGAAAGTATACGATTCCATTTGCTTGTGATTTTTGACTCTGACTCCTACACCTCCTCCTCCTGCTTGTGCTTCTACTCCCGCTCCTCCTAGAATGTGTCAATCACGGTGGCCTTCATAATGAGGTGAGGCAGCAGGCAGGCAGCAGGCAGGAGGCATCCCCCCTCGACCACAATTGTGTGAAAGGACACCAGCAGGCGCTGCTCAATTGAGCGCGACCGGATGCCATCTTCGGCACACAGCCAAATGGTATAAATATAGCCCAGAGCTGTAGTTAACAGTGATTGCTAAAGAATATATATATATATATATATATCTACCAAAAATCAAGTCTAAGAACCAAATTCCCACTCCCCCACTCCACCTCCACTCACCTGCAACATGGGCAGAAAGAAGCACAAAAACTGACCAAAGATCCAGTTCTGGATGAGCATCACCATCAGGGAGACGGGCAGGACGAGGGCACATTGTACAAAGTGGCATAACGCCAGATTGATGATGAACGCATGGGTCACATCCTTGTACAGGCGATGGTACATAATGTACACCACAATGGCCACATTGAGGACCACACCCAGCAGAGCCAAGGCCGCATATTGGATGAGAAAGAGCCAGTAGACCGACTTGATGCTGGACTTGAGGATCGGCCCGCTGAGACGCTCCATATCCGAGGTCTCGTTGACATGCCAGTCAAGGAACTGGGAAATGGCCACCACATATTTGTCGGGCATCTCTTTCAGTTTATCGCCACCAGAGCCCGCCACGCCACCACCATCGCCCACAGAGCCACCGACGGCTACACTGGCACCACCACTTGTACTGGCCGCCAGTTGGTAGGCCACTGGTACTCCACCAGCTGTCACTCCACCTCCGACCAGGGGAAGCTGCTCAGCGGGGGACATCCTTAGCACCTGAAAAGAGAGAAGAGAGAGGGAAAGGGGATTTAATTGATGGCACATACAAGGATATTTTCTGGGAAAACATGTACAAATTACAAAGCAGGTCCTGGCACCTACAATTGATGTCCTTGCATACCCAGCTACATATGCAAAGTGTTGCCAGACGCCTGCGGTTCCAGCAAGATTGAGGGCCAAGTTTTGTCAAGTTATGCCAGGCACATTGTCGGTTGCAAGGATACAAAAAAAAATGAGATATATACAGGAGAGGTGGATGTTGGTCCTTCAAGGAGTTAGAAGAGCCCAGAGTTTTGACTTTTTGTCTTAAAATAAAAGTCAGGCTGGTCTTTGGGAATGATCTCTTTAAGGACTTGCTAAATATTAAGCTGATCCTGGCATCCTAGACACTTTTGTCGCCTGGTCATTCCCTCACTCAATTCATTCATTCATTCAGTCACCGTTTCATTGTGCACCATTTGCCCATTGTTTTGTTTCTTGTTGCTGCTCCTGCTCTTGGCCCTCCTCCTGCGGTTGTTGTAGTTACGTTTAGTTTGGCACTTCTTTGTTTTGTGTTTTGTTTTCCCTTTGTTTCGGCATTTGCAGCGGAAATTGCCGAAGGAAAGGAAAAGCGAGCCATGGCGAAGTGCTGCAGGCAAGCATCAGAGACAGGCAACACGATATGGAAATTGAAAATCTGTATGCAACGTCCGTTGTACGTCCTGCGGTATGGAGCTTAACATTGCCACATGTCCCTACAGGTGGAGAAAAAAAAAGAAAGCACAAAGAGGTCCATACATATATCTAGCTCCCCTTGTTTTCAACTTGATTTTTGTTTTAAAAATCTTCCCATTTTATCACACAGGCTAGTCCACAAGGACATTATCCATCCTAGCAATGAAAAAAAGGAAAGGAAAAGGGAAAATAAAAAGAAAAGTCTAGATCTTTAGGCTGGAAACAAACAATTTAAACAAACATAAATTCCATGAATTAAATTCAAGCTTTCCTTATTTTTTTTAAATATATTATATATAATACATATACATATATTTACATATATTTTATATATTTTCTTTATTACAATATCCTTTGATTTTTCCTGCAGTGAATTGCAGGCGTTGCACGCCCTTTCTTGGCTCAGGTCTGGAATTTCAATCTAGACAGGCAGACAGACAGTCGCTGAGGGAAAGGACGAAGCACAGGACAGGGACACACACACACACAAGAAGGGCACGTAGCTGTGTGTTTGTGTGCTGACCGTAGCAGCCGCAGACAAACATGCCACGCCCACAGCCCACAGCCCACCGCCCATTGCTTTGTCGTGTTTTTTTTTTTTTTGAGGGAATTCCCTTCGTCTCCACGGCGCTCGCTCTTTCAATTTGAGCAGCAACTTCCGTTCAATTTATTGTTGCTAATTTTTCTTCACTTGACTCAAAAAATAACAGAAAATAAAAAAGAATAAGAAAAAACAGGGTGCCCCAGGCGGTTGTCAAAAAACCGCCAATATTAAATTGCCTTGAATAAAATGATGATTGAAGCTATAATCGCGGTAAAGTACAAAAAAAAATGTAAAAATACAGCCTTGGGCATTTCCCGCTTGTTTTTCATTTGCAGGGAAAATGTAATTTCCCTAGAAAAAATATTTATAAAAGGAAAATAGCATAAAAATATACAAAACAAATAAATGTATTCGGAAATGAAGGAATTACAGGAATTAAGTTTCACGGAATATATCAGAAAAATAAAGCAAATAATGGAAAAATTATGAATGAAAAATGATATTATGATATTATGATATTATGATATTATGATATTATGATATTATGATATTATGATATTATGATATTATGATATTATGATATTATGATATTATGATATTATGATATTATGATATTATGATATTATGATATTATGATATTATGATATTATGATATTATGATATTATGATATTATGATATTATGATATTATGATATTATGATATTATGATATTATGATATTATGATATTATGATATTATG
>VNKB01016658.1:0-12554 GCA_008042735.1 Drosophila leontia | reverse complement strand
TTTTCCAATACTGCGCGGGTGCGAAAGCTCGCTGCGCATGCGCTGCACAACACTATGATCAGCTGATCGTTTGTTGCGCCTAAAAGGAAAAAACGCGAGGGAAAAAAGTGGCGTGTGGAAACTATTCCAAGCTGTGAGAGTGTTCGTGGGAAATAGAGCCGCTCGCTGGACAGGAGAGAGTCCCCCCCTTGCCCACGGGTTCCAATGGCGGTTCCAAGTGCCTAGATTCGAGGAGCCCGGATAGCCAGCCGGGGTCGATTCTGGTACGTACCTTTCCCCAGTTGTCTCACAAGTAGTAATGTCACCTTTTTAGGGTCTTTCGAGCTGTCTAAAATATTTTTCTTTTGGAGCTCGGAAAAACACGTCTAATCACTGTGAGTAAACAAACAATGTCTGCCGTATAGCATGTGTGTGTGTGTGTATGGGTGGATGTAACCTAAACTTATCTACCTTAGATATACTCTTATCTTACTATGTACATATATTATTTAAATCCGGGTTTGTGACATCGTCACAATATAAATATTTTATATACCATCTCCTGTTAACTTTCTTTAATTTTACATATTTTTCATAATCCAGCCTAAAATTGCAAGGGTAAACAAATAGCGGCATTTTGCACCTAAGTTTCTTCCTTCCGTTTTTTATACCCTTGCAGGGTATTATAATTTCAGTCAGAAGTTTGCAGCGCAGTGAAGGAGACTTGATTCTTGATCAGCATCAACAGCCGAGTCGATCTAGCCATGTCCGTCTGTCATTCCCTCAGTCGCTCAGTTTTAAAGCTATCCGAAGAAAACTTTCCATATAGTCTTCCATATACTCTCTCTGCTATATATGTCGGAACGGGCCGGATTGGACGACTATATCATATAGCTGCCATACAAATGTTCGATACATTTTTAGAACAAAAATTATAACTTGGCTGTTTTTCAACATTTTTGCATAATTTTTGATATATGGCCAATGTATATTATTTCAGATTTTTGGTTTTAATTTAGTAAAAATCGGACAACTATATCATATAGCTGCCATAGAAGCGATTGGTGCTCTTAGAGAAATAAGAAAACAATAATGAAATCGAATTCAGCAATGTATTTCTATCAACATAATATTAGCCTTACTTGCTTACTTTTTAAATGCTTTTGGGCGCTAAATTAAAGTTAGACATATCGAACTGATTCAACGAAAAATGAATGTAAGTTTTTGTATATTATATATTTTAAGATAAAGTTTCCTCAATTAAGAGATTCAGGAATATACGAATGCCAAGTATCAACCACCCCACCAGTTGGATACACCATGATATTTTCAGTTGTAGGTAAGTCGTACTTTTTATTCACTTATTGATATACGTAATCGTATGTTTCTTTTGTTAAGATCCGACTTTTAAAGACCAAATTTTCAATGTTAGGTAAAGTCTTGTCAATCAGATTATTTGTTGCTTCGGATATAAATTTGTATTTTTATGTTTATCTGTATTTTTGAAAAAAATGACTTACATTGATTTCAGTATGACATTCGCTTAACATTTCCTTCTTGTTACCTCAATTACATGTTATTGTTAGGTAATTCGAGGATAAGTGTCCCAAGTTACTCGCGTGGCATTTTTTTTTATTTATTTATTTATTTTTTTTTTTGCTCTGGGTCTTGCTTCTACCTTCTACATCTCGCCCAACCGACCGAGGGGAAAGGTAAATAAAAACACATGCAAAACGATTACGTTACTCCACTATGAGTTAATTCTACAAGTATTTAAGTTTTTAGTATAGAAGGGTTATCACTACGAATAATAATATTAGAGAGGCGGTTGTAATCAACACATAAAACCCTAAAGGGTTCATGTACTTCAAACTCCCGCCTACAGTGATTTATTACTAATGCGATATGGGTTCTAGATGTTAGTCGAGGAATGTGGAAATCGAGCTGCCTTAAAAGATGGGGGCTCTGTAGTAGCCCTAAGCAAATGCGAACACACACTATTATGATCTGTGATATACATGAAGACGAAAAAGAGAAGAGAGAATAAAAAGAGTCAGTCTTGCAAGTGATCCGAAGCAGAACAGTCGTTATTTTTGCTGCTACAGCTCTCAACATCACCGTTTACTAAGTTGTTAAGAAATACGACACCAAGCATCGTTCTACGGTTAGTTAGGGAGGGTAAGTTAATTAATAGAATTAATAGAAGTCTACTAGAATAGGATTATAGTCTCTCATCAGCATCCCAGGGAGGGCGAAAAGTAAAAAGTTCTTTTGTACAGATTCAATACAGTTGATATGGACTCCGAATTGAGGACTCCAGGCGCATGAACCATACTCCAATATAACGTAACGAAGTAAAAAGGGTCTTATAAGGGGAATCGAATTCCTTCGACCACCTCTTAATAAAACCGAGCATGCCTCTAGCTTTATTAATTATGCACGAAATATGTTCAGAGAACGAAATTTTGGGGGTATAAGCGAACACACAAATCGTCAACAAGAGATATTCTTTTCAGAGCGTAATCATTAAGAGTATAAGTGGCAAACTGGGAAGTGACACGTGAAAATGTCATCAGTTCGCATTTGGAGCTGTTGAGATGTAATAGTTAGCATGACACCATGCTTGAAAGCTATTAAGATCCGATTGTTGTGTTTTTCGCAAAGGCAAGTAGCTCGCCTGGCTTGCTCCTGGAGGCATTTTTTAGCGATGCAAGAGCCGGAGAGCCTAGGTATCTCATTCTTGCCCTCGTTAGGGCCGGACATTTGCAAATGAGATGCTCCAAGGTTTCGGTTGCCTCGGATTCATCACACTTCCGGCAATTGGCGTTGTCGGTAATACCCAGCTTGACTGCATGGATCTTATCGCCGCTTGACTGTCTAAGAAACAAATTGACCGCCTCATGTGGACGGTTTTTTCTCTGCGCAAGCTCTGCTGCTTTCCTGATGGTGAATACTTCCGCCTGGAATATACTGCAGTAGCTTGGTAGCTTATACGACAGCCTCATTTCAGGGTCTGAACAGTATATGCCCGCTCGTACTCCTCCATCCATCTTGGAGCCGTCGGTGTATATATTGAGGTATTGAGCATGGTCCTGGCCTGACTTCCAGTCATTTGGTCCCATGAATACTGTTGTGTTTACATCCGGGCACGTTCTGGGTATCATGTAGTCAGATGTACTGCTCATGTCTCGACCAATTGAACTGTGCCCGAAACCTTGTAGGGACCAGTTTCCTGATGCAACCAGACGTTGTGCGGCCTTTCCTGCTGTCAGTTGCGCTTGGATATCTAGGGGATATATACCGATTATGGTTTCGAGTGCTTTGGTGGGGGTTGACCTCAGCGCCCCTGATATGCAGAGCAGTGCCTGCCGCTGGGTTCTCTCCATAAGCTTATTATACGTTTTCTTCTCCGTGGCTTGCCACCACACTAAGACTCCATACAGCAGAGTCGGAGTCCACGTCAGCTTGCTGTTAAGTTCACTGTCGAGGTATTTGACTTGTGTTTTCGGGGTCAGCATGGTTTTGTTATTTTTTGGGGGGATCCATCCGCATTAATATTGAGTCCTACCTTCTCCGCCCACTCACATATCTCCCTGAGCGTTGTTTCCATGATCGAGATGAGGGCAGATGGACAGACGTATAAGCTGTTATCTTTGGTGCATCCCCTCCAGATTCCATAGGACGGGCGATAGGACCCCACCTTGCGGCGTGCCTCTGTGCGCTTTTCTCACCATGCCCCAATCTGATTGTACCCGGCGACAACTTAGAAGATTTATTATTCACAAGTTGATAGCGGGGGACGAGTTGGTCGCTTCTAGGCGATCCATTATTGCGTCCGTGCCCCGGAATGCCCCGGATGTGTCCACATACACTCCAAGTGCATATTCCTTATTGTGTAGGGCTCTCTCAATGGTGGCTACCAACGAATGTAGTGCCGTCTCCACTGATTTCGTGTAGGCGTGCTGGTTGGTTGACAGTGGTCTCCCTACATCGTTCCTGATGTATAAGTCCAGCAGCTTTTCCAGCGTTTTAAGTATAAATAAGGTGAGGCTTATCGCTCTGTAATCCTTGGGGCTCACGTGGCTGCACTTTCCTGCTTTGGGCAGGAAGACAATCCGATAGGTCCTCCATTGGATGGGGATATAGCCCGTGCTTAAACAAGCTGTATATATTGCGTAGAGCCATGGGGTGATCACTTCCTTGGTCGCCTGCAGCATGGCTGGGAATATTCCATCTAGTCCTGGTGTTTTAACCTCGCAAAGGAGTCTATAGCCCAGTTAATTCTACTAGGGGGTATTAGATCTTTTGGGAGATGCTCTTCTCCAGTTGCTATGTCCTGGTGCTTATTCGCATCGGTGCATCCTGGGAAATGCGCATGCATTAGTGCTGTTAGGGCCTCTTCGCTGCCCTCAGTCCATTGTCCGTCATCGCGTTTGAACTGACTCTGTATGGTTGGTTTCTTCGATAGCAGCTTCCGGAGTCTAGCCGTTTCTGTGGCAGTCTCTATATTGGAGCAGAAGTTTCTCCATGAGTTTCTTTGCGCCTTGCGCATTTCTTTCCTGTAGTCCCTTATTAGGACTTTGTATTCTCTCATTTATATCATCTTTCGCCTGCTTAGCGATTTTGAAAAATTCTTTAAGTTCGTTGCGTCGCACAGTAGCGCCTTTTCTCATTTTACGTTGCAAAAATCATAACTTTTGAACAAAACAAGATAACTAAATAATTTAATCGCCATTTGACAGGTAATTGTTGTAAAATTTACATATGTATTGGAAAATCTGCCACGCCCACTCATTCGCCTTTTTAAAGGGTATCAAAGTGAAGAAATATTTTTTTCTCAATGAAGACAATTTTTTTAAAATATTTTTTATTTAATTTTTTATCTTTATTTTAATGTATTTGCTTAAATAAAAATAATTTGAAAACTGAAAAAAAAAATTTTTTTTTGTTCTAAGTTTAACCGCCACAGAACCGTGAGCGCTACAGTTAGTATTTTTTGTTGGTTTGTATGAAATTGTGTCTGTATTTTGGTATATTTTACCCTGAGTTGTTTCAGAGTTTTGCTTCGCAATGCCAGAGTCGCAGCTGGACGCAGACTTTCTAAACAGATTCTGATTCAGGAAAGATACACGCAGTGCGTAGTCATAGTGTAGTCGCCGGCTCTGGGCAGCTTCAGAAGTTATAGACTACTTTAGCCAGAAAAAGGTGAAAAAAAATGGACACCTGGCAGGTAGCGATTTACCTGTACAAGCCCACACAAAACTACAATTTTTTTTAATTTGAATAAGAGGTAATGAATATACCTGTCATTTAAAAAAAAAAATCAAGACCATTGGTTATGTAGTTTTTGGGTAATATTACCTGAAAGTCGACTAATTTACCTATTTTATGTTGTATGTTGCATACACGGAAAACAATTTCGACTTTGAATGCTCATATCTTCCTCAAAAAAAATCTGAAAATTTGTTTGGTTACAGATTCGGAATCCTTGGGAAATTCTCTGTCGATTTCTTGTGGTTTAAATCGATTTTGCGATTATGACTTTTTCGATTTTTGCAACGGCTTTTGTTCGAGAGGCGCTACTGTGCGTCGGAGTGAAAGGTCCTTATTGCACCAGGGTGGCCTGGTCCTCTTTTTCATGTCTGATATAGGGCATGATGCGTGGTACGCATCCAGCAGTTCTTTGGAGACGGTCTCTAGGGACTTTTCTATGTCATCCGCGGATTCTACTATGCGAGCCGTGTCGCGATAGTCTCCTTGAACTTTCCCCAGTTAGTATTCCGGGGGTTCCTGAAGACTGATTGTTTTGTAGAGTGTTCGAATGCGTATTGGAACCGTATGTACTTATGATCTGAGAAGGATGGTCTCTCAAGGACTCTCCATTCTGATACCAAAGTACCTTGTCCCCTTATAAGAGTAAGATCTAGCACGTTTGAGGAGGTGGAACCTACAAAGGATTGTTCCTCCCCCACGTTTGCTATACTTAAGTTGGTTGAGAGTATAAAGTCTAAGAGTGACCCACTGCTTTCGTTTATGTCGGGGCTTATATCTCATATCAATTGCTTATATGATATCTGGCGTTGTAAGGTCAAAAGGTTTAAACCTCTCCTCCAAACTGATATCAAAAGCTTCCGCTTTCTGCCCATTTGAATAGCTTCATCCTCCAGCGGGATCCTTTTAAAACGGCTTGTGAGCTCCCATATATAGTAGTTGAAGGATGCATCAGGACTAGTTCTTTCCAGCAAATTATCAAATGCGTTATGTTTGACCTTCGCAAGGGGTTATTGTAAACGATTGGCCAGTCTCACATAAATTTGGCGGAACCTAACGTCGTCCGATCTTACATTTGGGGGCAATGTTGCATGATGAGTTGGCGGGCATTGCCTATTTCCTTTTTTAAGGCTGGCACGCAGCTCTGCAGATGTACCAGCGATTTTTCTCTTCATATAATGAGTACGTTGCTCGTTACCAAGCTGGCTTTGATTAAATGAGTTTTCATCCATTCTTCAGCAACTAGTAATATTAAAGTGCCATTCATCATACACTGCTGTAGGGTTTTATAGTGAACTAGCGGACCCGGCGAACTTTGTCTTGCCCCAATTTCACGACTTCATATAACCCCAGACTAATAGAGAACTCGAGAACAGAGACCCGAAATCAGTGGAGAGCGATGTGATAAACAATATTTTTTGTTTTGTTATCCGGTGCAAAAATAAATAATGACGGCTTTCCCACACGCGAACAGGCTACGTATAACTGCCCATGTGAAGAACGTTGATATTTCAGATTTATACCGCAGACTTCCAACGATTGGCCTTGCGATTTATTGATTGTCATCGCAAATGCCAATCAAACTGTGAACTGAATCCTCTTGAATTAGAATGGAAGATCTGTTGGAATAATCGGAATTCGAGGGATAAGAACTTCCTCTCCTTTAAATTTGCCCTTGATGATCGTCGCTTGAATCACGTTGTTCATTAGTTTCTTAGCGGACAACCGCGTACCGTTGCATAATCTTGGATGATTTAGATTCCGCATCATTATAGTAATTGTTCCCAACTTCAGTTGCAAATTAAGCGGCGGAGTTCCTGGCACAGTCAGTGAGTTCCAAAATTCTGTTGGATAGTTGGTCGCTTCATCCTCGTCGGTCACGCTGTCAACGGATCTGTATGAATGCAGTTCTCCAGCGATTTGACTTTGAATAGCGAAATTCGAACTATCTACGTCCTTATTTTTTGCTGCTAGTATTGCCCGTTCACTAATCCAATCGAGATTTTTATAATTTTGTGCAATGTCGGGAAACCGTTTTGTGATGAGTTCCTCTTTCGATGATGTGAACTCAAAAAAAATTAGCTGGGAACGATATTAGTCCATTCGAAACATCAACAGGAGTTTTACCATTGCCGAGCCGCAGCAGTTGTCTCGAGAATTCAGCAGCGCATGAGTCATTCTGCAATGCGACTCACATGTTCGTGGTCAATTTAAAGTTCTTGACATATCGCCATAAAGAGGACGATTTTAGGTATGCATTAACTTCATCGGCAGCCGTAGATTTCGGGATGACGGGAAGCGTTTGACGAAAGTGTCCTGTGAAGGGATGGCTTTTCTGTGTGGAGGAGTAATGTTTATTGAGTATGTTAAAAGAGGGTTTTAAAGGATGAAACTTAGGAAATTATCTCTGCGTAATTAAACTGGACCTCGTCCGCTTGGATCTCTCGTTGCTCTTCTTCTGTATCGGTATCGGTATCGTCTCGTATCGAATCGTATCGTATCGTATAGTCTAACTATCGCTTTTTACTATAGGTATCGTATTGGTTGTATCCAGGGCAACAACCAGCCCGTTACATTCGGCCTTTCCTGACATCGCAGCGTCCTCGCGAGATTATTGGTCGGATTCGTCTTCGTCGTCGTCATTTTCAACTGGCTCATCGGGGGGGAGTTCGCACCAGTGCTTCATCTTATCGGATGAATACACTGATTTGTAGTGTCTCTGCTTTCGTTGTGCGTGTGGGATATCTTCAACTAGATATCCGTCGTTGGGTAGCACCTTGGATATAATGAAAGGACCTTTGTAGCGCGGCTCAAGTTTGCGCGATGTGCCCGTGCTAAACGGCTCGTTCTCCACCAAGACAATGTCTCCAGTGCCATAAACAGATGGCTTGGAATGGCTGGTATCATATCGTCTCTTGGCGGCGGCTCTGTGGTCGTTTACTGTGGTCGCAGCATCAACTCGGAGTTTCTCCAACTCGACGTCTGTCATCATGCTCGTGTCCTGATTTTGGATCACGCTCGTCAGCGTGTTCTTGAGGACATCTCGGGGCTCGTAACCATATAGTAACTGAAATGGGGAACATTTAGTAGTGCTGTTTACCATGGTGTTGATGCACCACTGAATTGATCGCATCTTCTCGTCCCAACGTTTTTCGTTTGAAGGCAATAGCATTGACAAGATTATTCTGTTTGTCTGTTCTGCATGACCGTTGGCTCTTGGTGTTCTGACAGCGTTACGGATGTGCTTCACATTGTTTGTCTTGCAGTACTTCTCAAAATCTTTGGAGGTGAAAGCGGTACCTCGGTCGGTGACGATTCTCTCTGGCATTCCCACGTAGCTGGTGCCTTCTTGCAGGGCATCAATAACGTGTTTAGTTGCTGTACTTTTTACTGCTCGAACTATGGTGAACTTGGTGAAAGCGTCGACAAGTACGAGGATATGTTCATTTCGCTTCGAACTCTTCGGAAACGGTCCCAGATGATCCATGTGTACGGTGGAAAAGGGAATCGGCTTGATGTCGTCGTAGTGGTACTGACCTTTTTGTCGTCCAACCCTCAACAACAATTTTTGCCTGGACGACGTTTGTCTTGCTTATGCCTTGCAATCCTGTGGAGAAAACGTCAGCAAACTTCTCCAGCAGACTGCAAACTTGCTTTCTTTCTGAATTGATCTGGAAATTAACAAGAAGCTTTTGGAAAATACTCTCGGTTGAAAGTGTTACCGGCTGATGAACTCTTGACTTCTGACTCGCCGGGCTCGAGCTTCAACAATAAATCAGCGCAGGTGATCACATCTTGTCCCAATAATAAGTCTTTCTGTAGTAGATTGTCGTCTGCGATGTATACTTTGGCTGTTACGTAAGTAATATTCATCAACAGAATCAGTAAGGATTCGTGAGTCTCCACATATGCCCACAATTTTCATAGCACAATTCTGGCGATTAGCGTCGATCTCGTCAGCAACTGATTGGCGAAGAATACTCGCTTGGCTTCCATTGTCAATGAATGCGTTATACCCTTGCTTGTTGATATATACTTTTCTTGTGAACAGCTCGTCCTGATTTGATGCACCCAAACGCATCATCTGAGCGACCCTGCAGCTTTCATTGGTGGCATAAAATGTATTACATTTTAAGCAGCGCGTCTGCTTTCTCTCCTTTGGGCACGAATTAGCAAAATGCCCGAGATCTCCGCAATTATAGCATGCTTTAGCTTCTTTTGGCTTTATTGGCTTCATCTCGTTCTCCAGCTTTAACTCAAAGTTACTGGATTTGGGTACGTACTTCTTCTTATTTGCAATCGGTCGACCTCTGTTTAGAAAATATGATTCAGCAGCATCTCGAAACTCCTTCATCGACGAAAAATGAATGGCTGCAATACTGTTTTGCAACTCTCTGTGCTGTAGACCTGCTCGAACATATCGAATCACTGCTGCTTCACTAAGCTTGAATCGCACTCCAAGTGCTGACAGCCAGAAACAATATTCCTTTACGGGTTCCTTCGATCTTCTGGTTGCATTAGCCATGTTGAAATGGATTTCTGCCTCGTCTGGTTCTGCTCCGAACTCTCCTCGGATAGCTGCTGCAAAACTATTGTGTTTAGATCCTGCGAAGAATCGAGCCACATTTTGGCGGGACCCTTCAGCTTCGTGTAGATAGCTAAAAGCACAAACTTCTCGTCCCATTGATACGCACCAACCACCTTGTTGACACGATCGATGAACTGGTTTACTGAGATCGAATTCTCATCTCCGGGGTCATATTCTGGTAAGGTATTCGCAATTTCCTTAACTGATGCTTGTCTAAAGTTGTTCGCTGCCTGCTCTCCAGGGTTAGAATCGCTCCTCTCTCCCCCTGTTGTCGGTTTAGACGAACGGAGGCATATCGTAGGAGGCTGGAGAGAATCGATGGTTTCCAGAGTTCTATGGCGCTCAGTAAGGAAATAATCGAGTTCTAGCCACGACGGAATATCGGTTTTATTTGTGAAGGATTGCTCCCATAAGGAAAGCGTCAGCTTTGGAAACTTCGTGGAGCACAAATAAACCAGGAGTTAGTCCCAATTATCCGTAGGAAGGCCGGACAGAGCTAGGGATGTGAGGCAATTTTGAATTGTATACTGCAGCTCCTTCAAGGCTGCCGAGGACTCACGTTCAATGGACTGAATGTTCAACAATTTCTTCAGTTGGCTGTTTACCAACGCGCGTTTATTTTCGAAACGCTCAGATAGGTTTTTCCATGCTGAACGGAAACCGTCGTTGGTCAGTGGCGAATTTGAAACTATGGAATGAGCTTCACCACTCGTCTTGGCATTTAAATAGAACAACTTTTCTACAGGGGTCAGCGTAGGATTGTCGATATAGACCGCTGTGAAAAGGTCCCGGAAAGTCGGCCAGCGAAGATAATCGCCCGAGAAAACTTCCGTTTCGCACGGAGGAAGCCGACAGCCAGACGGAAAGGAAAGGTTGGACTGGAGCTGCTTTAGCAGAGATCGTATCGATCTGTTCCATGAACTTGGCAGCACACCGCTCATAAATGGAATAAGTGTCGTCGTATTTTGCCTTAAGAGTAGGCAAGGTGTCTGCAGCGCCCTCTAAACCAACTGAAATTAGCTCTGAACAAGCTTCGTACTCTGTCTCAACCTTGTCCCATAGCGCTCGGACTTGGACCAGATGGATTTGACAAGAGTACTTGGATGGAGTGGGTGCTGCTGGATTGCAGACTCTGGACTCGAAGTGACTCAGACGGTCACAGATCAAAGTAAATTTGTTTGAAATTGAAGGAGCCATTCTGGATATTTCTTTATAATTTTTACTATAAATAGGTATATATTACAAAATAATTTATAGGTCGAAGTTGGATTGGGAATTTAGGAACCAATCGGACTCGTAATAATTATTTTTGAAATAATTATTATTTGTTGAAAATTGTTTTTTTCTTGTATGGAATTTAAATCGGGAATGTTTGAATTAAATACGGAATTACGAAAATACGGTCACACTAATGCGGATATGGAATCACACTTGGATTTCTAACTTAATCGGTTAGATGGAATTTTAATATAAAATAATTTAAAATTATTTTATTTGTCTGATCTTATTTGATTGACCAGTGCTGTTTTTCGGAACCAATACGTGTGTGTGTATATTTGTGCACTTGTCGTATGCAAGTGCAAAATAGCGGAGATAAGGAGAGGCGGAAAAAATTGCCAAATATTGGAGCGTCGACTTGCAGACGATTATGTATGTATGTACATATGTATATTTAATTAGGTGAAGCTCAGGATAGAGCAAGGGAGAGTAAATAAATTAAATATACAAATGAAGTTGGCGCTGCAGTGCATATATGTATTTAAATAAATTTCGTAGTAGCTGCGGACAGTAATTGAAATATGTTGGCTTATATATTTATAAATCACAGATCTCACAGAGAGCAGACGTTTATTTTGTTACTTCTGTCATAAAAATCAAAATCTGCCAAGAAACTCAACAATAATTAACATAAATTAATCCACAAAAAGTTCAGTGTTGCCGCAACATCTTCCAAGTGCAAATCATCAACATAAAGTGCACAACAATATTAAACAAACGAAGTTGTTTAATTGGGAGAGCCACATGACCTTTGGACTTACAAGCTTCTCTTTGCCTATACTGAGAACAACAGTGCTGAGAGCAGCCGTGAGAACCAACCCGCTTATCTCTCTTTCTACACGCCACCTACCTTTCTTCGGCTCTTGCCGGCGAGCACGAGAGAGTATACCAACCGCAACAACAACGCCAACAGAAAGAATAGCAATGGATAGAAAACAGAGTAAGCCCTAACATAAACAACAACGTCAGCCCCGGTTACACGCTCGCTAACTGCATCGGCACCAAAACGGGTGCGAACTGACTCGTCGATCGATCTGAAGGCGGGTCGACCATCTGATACCCTGGCAATGGAGTTGGTTGATCTTATCAACAAACGCTTTACGGAGCAGAATGAGCATATCAGTTCAAGCTTGGGGAAAGCTGAACAACGAATTCTGGCGGAGCTTGAACTCAGGTTTAGCCAAAAAATAAATGAACTATCGGAGGAAGTGATCGATCTCCGCTCACAACTGGTCAGACTGGATGAGAAGGTCGGGCAATTGGACAGGGAGGTCGCTGATCTGCGTGCACTGTGTGGAAAGGTGGCCCAACTAGAATCAAAACTGGCATCTCAGCACGAGCATAACCGGGCGTACGAGGTGCGCATACACGGCGTACCATATGGTGAGGGCGAAAATGTCCGAGCCTTATTCCACACGCTGTGCTTCAACCTGCAGCT
>VNKB01016654.1:0-59190 GCA_008042735.1 Drosophila leontia | reverse complement strand
CAAACAAGTAAGAAAGTTGCGAGAGTGCTCGACTTTGAGGTACCTGGTAGGTAAGGCTTAGAAGGAATCGAAGGAACCCCTCAATTTGGGCTCTCTTAAGTCAGTTTGTCAAGATGTCTTAAGAAGAAAAAGAAAAGAATGTAGCCAACAAGAGAGTATTTTCAGTGCACTCTAAGAATGACTCTTTTTACACTTGCTCTCCGAGAGGAGTTACAAAAGACACTTAACCCCATTTATTCTTGAGAGCTTAGAATCCAATTATTAAATCTCTGGAATTCTTCATCAGATTTGAGACTCTTTTCGTTTTTGTTTACACTAAATTATAATACCCTTGTAACCCATAACTAACGGGTATAAAAAGAGACAAATCCACACAATATATACACGTGGCCCTGCCTTATCGGATGATGCATTTTACAAACCAGGCATACACTTTACTCTACATATATATTTTATACGTTTTGCCTGATTTCACTTCCGTTTTCAACTGTCGGTGCGCACGTACAATTTTTTCTCTTTTTTTTGTGTTCATTAATGAATTAATTGTTGCACCGGATATTTCAAACATTTTAGATTTGTGGTTTTTAATTTCCTGCAAAATAATCGGCCAATGATTTTATATATATACATATATAACCAGATGCCTCCGCCTCCGCCGTCCCCCTGGCCAGAAAATCAAATGACATTTTATATACGAATGTAAACATTTTGCGGTAATTTCGGTTTCGTCCTGACTTTAAATTGCCAACAGAGGATGAGGAAAGGAAAACCGGTCGAGGGAAAGCGCCGAGGAGATTTTCGCACAAATGTTGTGACAATGGTTTGGCCAGGGTTGCCAAATGACTGACATAATGTGTTTGTACACATATTTCGGTGTCTGTTTTTTGTGTTTCCGTTTAGTGGTTAAATTAGACTAAGTGCTGCTGCAGTCCGCCAAACGTCAGTGACATTTTTACGATCTGCAAAAAACTTTTCGCGCTAATAGAAATTATAAATTTCTGAATATGCAAGCAGTCTGTGTTTTTTTCTATCAAATAAAATGACAAAATGAGTACGAATCCAGGCAGGCGTATGAGAACGAAGTACAAATGATCTATTACTTCTATAAAAATGTAAACTTTTTAGAGGATTAAATTGCAAACACTTAATCCAAAAGAATATAAAGAAATTTGGAACTTATTAAGAAGAAAATAATATAATATATATGCTATAAATATATAAATACAGTTCACTGTTTTGAGCATTATAAAGTTACGATCGCTTGTAAGAGTAAGAGGAACTCCCTCCTATATAACCTTTGCTACTATAATATTATTTAAATACCTTTTCAGAAAACATGTTTTCCCTCTATTAATTTCCCCTCAGTTGCCATAAATTTAACTCGAAACGTAGGTTCAGGTTCTGCCCAACCAAGGACCCTGTTCTTTCCAAGAATTTCTGTTGATTTACCTTCCTCAGAGATGATTTCGTTAAGCCGCTTACCAAAACAGTTTTTGGCTACAGCTTTTGGCATTTCCTTGTGAGAGCAGCGGCGAACTTAAAGACTCTTTTCCCCCAAGAAAACTTGGCAGGCTAAGGCCGGGAATTTCAACCGAATTTTCCCCCCGAACTCCGGAGTTGTTTGTTTGCCATGTGCAGCAGCAGCATCAAGCCTACAAAACATATTTCCGTTTCATTTACTCGCCAACACAAAAAAAAACATACATATGTATATATAAAAACCAAACCAGAAGAGAGCAGAGGAAAATCGCTGGCCAAAAAATACCAGAACAACAAATTGCGGAGTTTGTAGGGGGGGGGGCGGGACTGGTGAAAAATAAACTCCATAAACTGGTCGGTCGACCCCAAGTAGAAATTGCTTGTAACCTATTTGGCAGCCAAATTTCATCATCGAAGCCCAAAAATTTGCTCGACCACAAAAATGTTCGCTCAACTTTCTTTTTGGCTTTGGTCTTGGCTTTTCCTTGTTTTCCTCCGCTACCGCCCTCCCTCCCCCCATGTTTTTCCGCCTTGTGTCCTTCTCTACTGTCACCCCGATGTTTGCATGTCCTGGCCAGCGAAAAGGGGATCCTGTTTTGGCTGGCTACTTCATTTTCTGCTTTATATTTTCAATCGTTAGCACGGGACGACGCCAGCGAACCTAAAAGGGCTGTACACAGTCCAAAAATATATACTATATACGAATATATATAAAGAAATAAGTCTTTTGATTTTTAAATTATTATATTATCAAAAATATTACGTCTTTAATCAATGAAAGATGAAATTTACAAGGAAAACGTTAATGAAATGAAATTTTGAACAGGAACCGCCCAAAAGTAATTAATTCTCTTTTTAGATAATTTTTTTCTCTGTGTACGGCGCTTTTCTCCGATTCCCGCCTTTCCCCCATGGGTTTTTGAGTAAATTCTTGGCACCGCTCGTAGGTGCCGGTTGCTATCTCCCTTGCACGCCCTATCGCCGTCTCGTTCATGGGCCGAGACAAGATAAACAGCATTTTAGGCAAAGGTCCTGTGTCCAGGAATTCTTTTTTTTTCAGCCGCTGCCTTTTGTCGCGATAACTGCAATGACTTTTGTGTTTTTGTTGCTCGCTGGCCCGTGCCATACATACATATGTGTTCATTGACCGCATTTTTAGGCAACGTTTTTCCGCTTTCCCGTTGTCTTTCCCACCGCTTTTCCACGCCCACCCACCAGCGATTCGCATTGAAAGTGCATATATCTAAATGGGTTGTTTCACATTGATTTCGGTTTCGCATAAAGTTCAATGAGTTTCTGGAGCAAAAATAGAAAGAGCCAAACATTTTTGGTCAGCCAAGTGTTTCGGTTAAATGAAGCTGCATATGCATGTATGGAGATATCTGTACAGATAGATGTACTATATAATTCTGATATATTCAGATAAACTGTTATGGGAGAAAGTTCTTTGGTCCTGCCAAATTGCTTATAAATTGTTTTAAATTGAAATAAGCAGCTTAAAAGTATTAAAATCATTATATAACCTTTTGAAAAAATCTATTAATTATATTCTTACAAAATCCACAAGAAATATCAAATTAAAAACATGTAAACAACTTATAAAACCTTATCACAAAATCTACCAATTATTTCAAACAAAATCAATTAAGCTAAAAACCATCAAAAACGTGTTCAATTAATTTTGAACAGAGTCTTAAAATGTTCTTTCCGCATAAGTATATTAGCAAATTTGGCAAAACTTGACCACAATCAAAGAAGCTAAGCTGTTACGGCCAGAAACATATGCCCAGCTCAGCCGAAAATATATATAATTTTGTGATTAAACTGCACATTAATGAACACAAGACAAAGAAAAGGGGATATGGACACTGTGAGACGAAACCAACTGACAAACCGCAACGAGTCGAGCGCACATTCAGCTGCTGCCATTAAAACCGAAATAACCGAAAAGCCATGAAGAGACAATAAATAATTTTAAAGTGACCGCAAAGAAGGCAAACACACACATCCTCGCTGGTGGAAATTTCTTAAGAGATTTGCCCAAGTGTTAATAGCTCATAAATATTTGAAAATGTTTTGCATTTTCTTTGGCGCTTCGGAATCCTTTTAGCAAGGACTCGCTCTCCCGTGTGCGGTCATAAATGGAGGACACAGCGTCCCCTAAGTGTGACATAATATCTAAAATATTTTGTGCAAAGTTACACAAAAGACGAAGACGAGAAGCGAAAGCGGAAAAGGGACCGCACACATGTGCTTGCCTTGCATGGCCATTTAATTTTGCAAAATGTTTGTTTGATGTCCTTAATAGGCTTAGAGACGATGACGACGAAGCCGAGGACGACGAAGATGAAGATGGGGACGGCTACCTTGCAACCAAAAAATGATGAAATATTCAAAAGTTCCGTGGCAGGCGGGCTGCTTGGCAGTGGGCGGAGTAAGCCAAGAAAGCTGCAAGTCAAACACAAGTTTTCCTCCAAGATTTTTTCCACTTCCTTTCCGTTTCACATATTTCACTTGATAATGCCACGACAAGCAGTCCAGGACCCACCGCCAGATATCCTTTTAGCCTAACCTTAGGCTCCTGCTCTCGAATTGCATTTGCTTTTACCATATGTGTACACAGAGGGAAAATCTCTTCAAGCAATAGAGCCATAAGAAGCTAACGACTTTAAGGTTAAGTTTTGGGTTAAAGTATCATTAATATTTAATACTGATTGGTTATGCTAAAATATATTTTTTTTATATAGTGAATGATCCTAATTCTATTTTTCCTGTGCATCCATGAGATCTGTGTGCAGTTGGAGGACTGTGGGGAGCTAGCAAAACTTTTGCACATTGAGGTTGTCGAAAGTTTGTCTATTCATTAACCCAAATACTTGGGGGCTGAGAGTGCCGCTAGGCCCAGGTTTAAGCTGAAGTTCCAACAAGCTAATTTGCATATTTGAGTGACTGCACACACACACACAACTCTCGCTTTCTTCTTATTTCTCTTTTTTAGCCCTTTGTTGAGCGATGACAGATGACAGTGATAAGGCAAGAAGTCTTAGACTAAATGGGGTTAATCGCTTTTGCTGTTTTTGTACATGACGTCAAAGAGCACCAGGCACAACTAATTCAATTATATTCCCTCTGAACTTTCGCTGTTAAACTGCAATTTAAAGTTGTTACTATATTAGGCATTAGTGCAGGTTGGGTGTTGTGTTTACGTAACCTGAAGGACTTTAAGGCCTTGGTGAGTATTTTGAGCAATATAATAAAGGTTTCCAAGACCTTCTGCCGCAATGTCCGGTGCCATCTAAGACATGCTAAGATATTTGAGAACCAAACCAGCGTCAGGACAATGCGAACAATTAACATCTTCTTACAATAAAAAAAAACTTTGATTTAAGAAACTCTCTTTGTAGCCCCTCAAAAACCAGTGTGCCCTTAATTTGGTCTTATATCAATTTATCGATAAGCTTTGTATTTTGAAATTTTATTTATATTTTATGTCGCCCCTAAGTGTGCTGAGCAATTTAAAATAACCCTGAACCATTTTGCGGAACACATAATAATCGTTACTACCATTACTGCCGCTGAAGCCATTATCTAATCAAAGATTTTTATCCCACACATCGCACACACACATGATTGTTGCGTTGCCTTTTATGACAGTCGAGGCCGCAAATCAAATACGCCCAATTAAGCATTGCCTATTTTTAATCCTGCCAGAGCCTTTTTTGTAATTATTTCCCAACCAAGTGAGTTGGCGGCGGGCCAAGGGACGGCGGCGTTACGTTAAACGTTAAATGTTCATTGAAAGTTGAGATAGATTGTGTGAAATCAGCGCCAACCAATTTCGAATCAATCACCAAAAACCCAGCCGGAGAAAAAGGCAGCCCCAAACGCACGAATCTCGAGGACCTAATCGAGCGTAATGATTGCGTTGGCCTCAGAAAAAAATAACAAAAAAAAAAGCAAGAAAAAAGTTTCTATTTGTTGCTCCAGAATTTGTGCTAAATTAAGCGCTCATTATTTTAAGTGTGTGCCAACAAAAAAAAAAAAGAGGAACAAACCAATTTTTGTCTAATAGAAACGTTTCGAACAAAGCTTTAAGAGAAATCAAATAAAATTTAGATTTTGGGTAGGAAATATACTAGGTTAAAGGAAAATTTAATGAAAATCTAGAGATTTAAAAACTCATTTTGTTTTTCTACACTTAAAAAACTATAAAAATATTTTAAGACCATATTGAGTATCATTTCACAAGCTTTTATGCAATTAAAAAATCTCCATTTAGTTATTCTTCAAGAAATTCAATAATTTAAAAATTTGGATACACCCAAAACTTTAAGGGAAGCTCGAATGGAATTCAAGTTTTTGGGTTTGAGGTCACCAGTAAACATTAATGAACACATGTTCTCAAAACATTAAAATTAAATGTGCCGCTCATTAAAATTTGAAACATTCCAAAGGGACAGGAGAGGCAGGAACCGAAGGCCGGCCAACCGAGTTTCGGGGGAAATGTTGCTTGACATACACGCCATTTAGTATTGGGGTTTTAGGAAAGGGCTTTCGGGCCTTCGAGCATTCGGGCTCTCGCCCACCCGGCTTTGAGCATGCATCATATCACAATAATAACGAAGCATTTAATGCCAAATGTGAGGAAAGGGTTTGCGAGTCTCGGGTTCCATCATCATCAGCAGCCAGCCAGCAGCATCGATAAAGTCAAAGTGTTTGGTCACTCATTTCCCCGGATGAGGGGCTGACCTCCAGGCGGGCAGGGCCATAAAACAAAACCGACATATTGCTGGATGAGAGATGGGGCGGAGGAGACAGGAGCCGGGAAAAAGGACACCCGCTGAGTGACCGACTGGCTGACTGACTGACTGACTGACATGGACATTGTCATGGACATGGACATGGGGACATGCCGGGACACACAAGTTCAATTCAATTTTTCGGCCATGTTTTTGTCATTTCCATATATGCAAATGAATATGTTGAAAACCGGAAAATCAGCCAGGAGCTGGGCGGGGGAGGAAAATGCCACCGCCGAAAGGAGAGGCTTTTTCGGAGTAACAGGAATAGAGAAGTCCCGTGGATTTTTTGTGTTTTGCGCGTGCAAGCAATTTTCCTTTTTAACAAACAAAAGGGGAAGGATATATATAAAAAAAATATATATTTTTAAGTAGTATTTGTATGTATTTTTTTAAACATTTAAAAGGACAAAGAGCAGCTAAAAAAACTCTTATTACCCACAGCAATACACAAAATAAAATATTTCTTAGACAGATTATGCTTATAACTTGTTTATTAATATTTATAAACCACAAAACCCTATTTACACATTCTAAGAAAATCATTTAGACTTTATTAAACTATCTGAGCTATTTCCTAAAATACAAATTCCACAGTTGAGCAATGTTAGACTTCGGGAAAGACCAAATAGCTCATAAATGTTGACAAAAGGGGTTATATAGAAATGAAATAATGAGAAAGAGGGCTTTTAAGGGGGGTTTTTAAAAGGGATAATTTAAAGGGACTGTGTTCGAAGAGAGCGGCCGGGCCTCTACTATAAAGGGTCGCACTCTGGGCTTTGGGCAAACATTTAACGCTGCCAAATGATTTGCAGCTGACGAAAGGCTAAACAGGACACAGGCAACAGTTGTTGTACACAGAGGGAAATATTCTTTAAAAAGTTATATTAAATATTAGGAAATAATACAATTTAGAGAAGTTACCATAATTTTAAGATGGATCAAACAATTACCTCAAACACAAATCCGTTTCAATCAATTTTAAGAATTTTCCACAAAGTGAATTATCCCGTTTCCCTTGGTGTAGACGGCAGGAGTGGACGCAGAGAGCCGGGAAGGATATGCAGAGTGAGTCAGATGGATAGATAGATAGTTAGATAGAGGACGATACAAAATACAAATGAACATACGCAATGCGGCAATCAAAAGCCAACACGCACAAAAGAGAGGAGGGCGGCGAAAAGGGGTGACGAGCGGAAACGGAAGGGGGGGCCAGTGGGGAGTTTAGAGCGAGGCAGAGGCAGAGGCACCGCCTGCACACAGAGGAGAAGGACATCCGGTCTTTGGCCATACAACGACAAATGTCATCAAGCAGTCCAAATAATAATAAAATATACACTTAAGTCCCGTTTTGTCCGCCTGTGCGTGTGTGTACATTTTGGGTCGCATGTGGGGGTGCTGCCTCCCGCTCCTCCTCCTCCCACTAATACTACACTCTAGTAGCCACCACTAAGGCCCCCTCAATTCTCTTCCTCCAACGCCTCCCGCACCCTGGCTGTGCGTGGATTTAAATAAAACGGAAATTTATTTCGACAAATGGCATTTACTTGCAACGGATGTGCCGCCATTACAATGACACGGAAGGGCCACACACATTTATGCAGGCACTGAGATAAAAAAACTAAGGATTTTGACTGAAATTTAAATAATTATATTTATTAATTTGTTGTCAAATTGAAAGCACATTTTTGTGGAATTTTAAATTGATTTTAAAAAGGTTTTATAGAGATTTCTGTGGTTTATCCGATCCGAGATATTTTCGACCCATTTTAAAAGGTATTTTATAGAAATTTCTAAATTAAAAATAAATATATTCTTTATTAAACTATACTATTATATTTTCATGGAGATTTAATGACGATTTCTAGCAATATTCCGACATACACCAATGCAATCGACTTCTTAAGAGTTTTCAGAGAGATCTGGGAGATCCTCAGTATTTAATATACCCTTTATTTCTAAGATTTATAATATTTAGATTTCTAATAACTTGTGTCTTTCGTTTTACATGGTGTTCTATATATATCTATTATACCCAGTTTATCTTAAACATAATGTATTATTCTTTCTCCTCAGTGCACATATACACGCAGGACTCCACAGGATCTCCGCTCAACTCGTGCGCAATTCAAAAACGAGAAAGCTGGCTGGGGAAGCCAGCGTGAAGCCAAAGGAATCGCAAGGACCAACCAACCGACCTGACTCACTGAATGACTGACTGACTGACGGAATGCCTTCAATGTGCATAAGTGGGATAATGGGTCAGGCTAAGCCACAAGATATCCAAGTGGCTGCCATCACGATGATGATGCTGATGATAATAATGATGGGGGATAATGCCTCGTACCGGAAAAAGAGGAAAGGGGAAACCGAGAAAGAGAGAGCTGTAGTCTTGAAACACGCACAGTTCTCAGTTCGCAGTATGATAAATTGTAGAAGATATCACGGCACGACTCCTTTGCATATATGTACATTGTACTTTATAATTTGGCACTGCAAAAAATGTCTCAGTTTGGGGGAAATATTTTAAATAAAAAATATAAATATATAAAGAAGATCTAGGAAGGAAAGGTTTTGTCTTACTAAGGGTTACGAAGATAATAGTTGCCCATGGACGCTATTAAGAAGGGAATCGAAAAAACTGAGACTGTTTGGACTCACTCTATATGTCTATGGCTAAGACATCTGATATGTATAATGATTAATACAAATTTGTAATACACTCTCCCACTTTAAAGTCCTCAACCATTTCTCCCGGCGTAATCACAACTGGAGGCATAAGGGCGGCATCCTCACTTGCTCCATGATGTCCCGCTATCATATTTTCCCCGCAGACGCTCTGGGCATTTAGCATTCATGAGATAATAAGAACAGAAGAGATATACCCAGCAAAAACAACCAAAAAACTGAAGCCAAGTGGACAGCAATAAATGATTTCGAGGCCAGGCCGAAACATGACATGATTCTTGGTATTCTTTTTTTATCGTTCTCTAACACAACACTGCGTATATGCAATCGTAAGTGAAAGTCTGGGGTTTTCTTTTTTTGGCCAGAGGCTATGGATAATTTGAGTTAAGCTCACGCACTCACTCCCTCTCGCACATATGCGTCCGGCATAATATCTTTCAGGGCAATTTTTACTTTGATCCATTTATGGTTCTGTGTTTGTTTGGCTTTTTCTCGTTTTTTTGCTCCTTTTTATTAAAAACAAAATGTTTTATTTGACTAACTTGTTTATGTTCGGCCTTAAAGCTGACCCGCCCGGGAAAAGGTCCTTCTAACTGGGAAAAAAGGGTTTCTGATTGTGCGTATCAATTTTTATGGAGCGGAGGCGGCGGCAGCAGTATGGGGGATTAAACGGTGGATGAGTGTGAATAGCATAGGAAATGAAATTCTTATCAGGCCATTTGGGGATTTCCCCTCGGCGTTAAGTGAGATAGGCCCATGGAAAATTTAATTTATTAAAGCGAGAAGCGAGAAGCCAGAGAATTGTGTGAATTATGGCACCACAAACCGCAATGAAATATATAATAAAATAATATAAAATATATTTGTTCAGAAAAGATCATAAAACTCATAAAGTATCTCAATTAAAACCCTATAATTTTGTTCCACTTTATTTTATAGAAACCCTGGCGTTATTGTAACTCAATCAGTTGCTACTTTTTCAATTAAAAGCGAACCTGGGCCCCTCAACACTTTCACCTTTAAGAGCCGTAAACCGAACCTTAACCACAATTTCCATCACCTCCATCAACCGGGTGGATTTTCCCCCCACCAAGCAGGCCAAGCGGGCAACATGCCCCACGATAATTGAATTATGAAACATCATTTCGCTGTCTGCGTTAACCATAAACGCATTAAGTTCGCGTTAATGAAGAATTATGCAGATGATGTCCAGGTCCAGACCTCAGACTAGACTCCAATATAAAGGCGGGCCCCGTATAAAAGCCAAAAGCCTTGGCCCATTAGCAAGTCTGGTCCATTAAAAACTGCACACGCAAACAAAGGAAAAGGGAAAAACGCTGCAGTGGAAAAAGTTCTGCAGTGAATTTGCTGAATTATTAATTAACCTCAAACAATTAAAAGGAAAATATTTTACAAATGCTCGGGTAATTAAGCCGGGCTACGGCCAAAGGAACGGGTGGTCTCGAGTTAAAGATTTAAAAATTCTATTAAAAGGCCCAAGGAATGCGTTGGTTTGGGAACTAAAGGAAACGGAGCAATGGAATGGTTTCAAGACCGATAAACAATGTAGATTGTAATTAACTTGACCAGACACCCACTTTCCAACCGCCCTTTCCACCTGCCTGTGCAAGACAGGGCGTATACTTAATTGCATGCACGAAATGCAGGACTCGGTCTCGGACTCAAACTCGACATGAATGACATTCATTTTCGGAGCGCCTGCCACTGTCTTTGCTGCACTTCCGTTCGGCCCCCAGCAGGAAGAGAGCCAAAGGATTCTGGATAAAATGGGGAAACCGGATGGGGAAAAGGGGATCGAGATCCATGAATATATTGAGCAATTGGGTCGTCGAAGCCCTCTCTTCTCTCGAATTTCATAAAGCATTCACTCGTCCTCATTGAAAATAATTAAAATGCGTCAAGCGTTCAAAATCAAGCAGCGTGGAAATTTAATTGTATTGAAACGAACCCGGTTCCCCATACTATTTTCCACGTTTTCCCCTCTATTTTTAACGTTGCGAATGCGTTGAGTTCCATTTGGCAATTGGGCCAACAAATGAGTTCATTTCTTTCTTTCTTCTCCTTTTTTTCTCTTATTTACCTTCACAGGTGAGGGCGTCGGGGAATGAATAAAGCAAATATGGAAGTTGGAGTGCTTAAAAAATGCAATTGATCAAAGGAAGAAGGTGGGAATTAATGGAGAAATAAAACAACGCAAAAGTGCTTGAGATTAATATTTATGGGGATTTTTAAAAAGAAATTATTTGTAATCTTGGGCCGACAATTCATAATAAATATATATAATTTAATGTTTACAAAACTAGATTTCAAAAGATTTACTCTTTATTCGGTGAATAACTTGAAATACAAATAGTTTTAATAATTAATTAACCATTTATCAAAAAACCTAAAATAAAATGAACACCTCATAGGCTTATTTTTTAAATTTCACTTTTATTTAATATTAATTCCCAGCTTCGCCGCCACACACACCCAACATTCAATTACAAATAAAGGCTTAATTTTCATATGAATATAAATGTATCTCCCCCGTATTTTCGTATCCTTTCAGGCTCCACTTTACAGAGGACACATGCTACATTTCCCATGGTCAACAGAGAAAGGAGAACGGCCAGAGCCCAAGGCCACGGGGTACAGTGGGCACACGGGCAGTGCATGAGGAGGCGTAAAAACTCGCATCGCAGCTGTCATTGGCAATACAAATAATAACACCCAAAAAGTAAAAAAGCAGCACACAGTTCGATTTTTTATCAATCACAAAATAAACACAATGGAAGGGGCAATAAATACATGTTTATGCCATTTTTTTACATTATCATATTTATATTTATAGGTAGTACATGTGTCCCGCAGGAAGCTCGTGTCACTTTGATATTGTTCAACGGCGGGAAACACATAAAAAAGAATTTTAATTTTCACAGAAGCCGAGAGGAGTGCCATAATTGAAGTAAAAGCAAACGCCATTTGATGATTTTTATACAATAAATAAAGGGAATTGCGTTTTCTTTTACGATTTGTTTGACATGGAATCAGGCAATACCAATGTACATACGACTTGCAAGTAACAAGATGTGAATGTGGAAAACCTCGCTCTGCCGTGAGCTCAACCATTTTTCATTTCCACGGCGGCGGCGAAAGGTCCGCAAATATATGGCTGTCTCATAAATAGGAGAGCCAGAAATCAATTGACAATTTATTGTTTGAAACATAAAAAATGAGCGACTGAAGGGGCGGACAAAAATCTATATTAAATTACGAGCCAGCCAGCAAAATGTCAAAATAATAATAATAAAACGGGAGAAGGGCCACAAAAGCATAGGGAACGGTGTTGAAAGTGAACGCGACGGTTAGGACACCCTGTCAATGTATATTGAAAGGGGTTTAAGGGGAAAAAAAGGGAAACAATGTTATCGAGCATTACTAACCTAACCCAAACCTAATTATCAATTTAATTTATTTTTGAACAGAAAAAGAAACAGCAATTAAATGATAAAAAATTCATTGTAATATGTATTTTATTTATATAAAAATAATCAAGAAGTCGATCTTAAGAGCATCTGAACTTCAGATTGAGTTTTTCCTTTTCGTTTTCTTATGTTTTTTTTACATTATCTAAATTACTTTTATTTTTAAATTATTTATTTCCTTATATTCTTTTACGATGTACACTTAGAAAGGGAAATCCCCATTCAAGAGAATCTACAAACTATTGTCCCTTAGCCTGTTGCATTCAAGAATATCAAATACACCCACTCAACCGTTATTTAAACAGAATGAATCCCCTGACATAGACATATACGTATCGTGCACATTTATATATGTACATTCATATATATATAAATAGGAAAAAAAGAGATATCGCATGTGCATTGGCTTGACTTTTTGTGGCCATTGTTGCTCGGTTGCCGTTGCTGTTCTCTGGTGTGCCCAATTGCCTTTAAATTGTACCGAGTGTTAAGTGGCGCACGTTAAAAAAACATTTAACGTTTTTATTTACGATATACACAGAGAGCAACAAAAAAGGAGCCACAAAAAAATGGCAGGACCCATGACAACGAAGGAAGAGGCAGTGAAAGTGTTTTGCTCTGGCTCTGGCATTAGGTACTCGCAACAAAAAAGGAGAGAAAAACATATAGAAAAAATAAAAAGGATATTGGAATCGCAGCCGAATGGGACGGCTCAAAACGGAGGAAAAAAACGGAAATTAAAGTTAAAATATGGCAGGAGCCTCATATTGGGGGTTAGAAGTGAGAGGAGAAAGTGGAAAAGTGGAAAAGTGAGCGAGCAAGTGCACAAAAAGCCATCGAAACTATGAAATGTATATAATAGAATTTGCTATCCGAATGAATGTCCTGTGTCCCCCAGTTTGTAGTCTGAATAGGAGACCATTGAGGCGGAATAAGTGGATATGCATGTGTGTACGGATTTTAAGTGTGCTTTGTCAGTCATAAAATTAAATGAAACTCGAAAGAGCTCAACCAGTGCAGGGGAGTTTTAGGAAGAACAATAAAAATATTTTCAAATTTCAGCTTACGAAATAATACAAAAAATTTAGATTCTATATGCACGGTTTTTCTGTCAGGAACATATTCCCTATTCTTATTACATTTCTCACCACTAGTAGGCCATTTCATCATGAAAGCTTGTTTATTACTTTATCGTATTTTTAAACAACACATGTATTTTCAAGAGAAGCAAGAGAGTCGTCGTGTCTACTGCCATGTGGCTGGGATCAGGCCTTTCCCCTCGACTTCGGCGACGTTGGACTCACTCTCCCCTCGTCTATTTGCGTCACAAGAATATCGAAAAATCCAATAGTGAGCTCCAGAAGAAAGAACAAAAGGATACACGCCCTTCCAAACTCCATTTCCCCATAAAGCATCCTGACACTAAGAAGGTTTCTGAGATATTCAAGGGGTTAAAAACCTTTTTTGGCATCGAATACCGGCTTGGCACTTACTGATGGATGAAACCAGTAAGTTTTAAACTATATTTTAATGTATGGCTATTTGATAGATTTTATTTATTTACTTTAAATAAATACAGGCCACTTTGGAGAAAAATATGACTCGCTACACATTTATGTTTGAAGAAATTGGAAAAATCTGGTTTCTTTAAGGACGAAAATCTGTGAAAAATGTCAGTGAACTAATTCAAGAAATGAAATAATACATACCTATCGGTTCTGCAAAATATACACATTAGCAGAATAATTTCCACGGGTATTATTATTACTCCTTGGAGAGTAAGCTTAATTAAGCTTGTAAAAATCTTAATAGTAATTAATATTGCTTCCCTTGTTGAGAATCAATTTCAACTTTGACCCCTGGCTCTTCCCCATGTCAACTTTCATTAGAACTTGTGTGTGACCTATTTAATTTATGCTAAATGATCAACTGCTGCCGCTTATGTCTGCGCTTTATTTTTATTTTCTTGGCATAAGAAAACAATAATTCAGCGCGGCAGCAAGTTCGGGCTGCTGAAACAGCAGAAAGCCAAGGAGAAATTGTAACGGCTCAAGAACACAAAAAACTCGTGAAAAAAGGGTAAGCAGGAAAAGGAAGTGTACACACACACACATGTGCGACTCATTTGCCTTTGCATTCACGTCTGTGTAATTTATGCCAAAAAACAGTACGTAAGGCTGTGGCCTGTCTCCTACAAACAATTGCAATGGTTATTTACGAAAATAAAGGGTATTGTGCAGAAACAAGAGTAAAATCAAGGAAAATATATATTAAGGCACATGAGAATATTTTTTTAAACTAAAAAGTAATACACAATAATTGATCAATTTCAATATTTTCAGTTTTAAAACGTACATATGTATTTAAATAAAATTAATGTAGTATTTTTTAGAACTCGTCGCTATTTATTTTTGTAATTTTTTTAGAAATTTGATCGAGAAAAAAGTTAAAATCAGGTGGCGCGTAAATTTACATTTTACATTTGACACAGGGGCGCTCCCTGCGGAAAATCTCCAAAGTGTGCCGTTTCCACGTAAACTATTTGTTGTTTTTCTTGGGAAAACGAATTAAATTTAATTAAAATCTCTATTTTTTATGGATTTAAAAAGGAAACTGGTGGAAGTCGGAAATGAGATATCACACACGAGTGAGTGCGTCGCCGCCTCCCAGCAGGAAACAGGCGGAGAGGCGGAGAAGCATGGTATAAATCCGTTATAGTTGGAGCTGGGTTTTCCGGATACAAGTTTTTAATCAAAAAAATGTCTTACATATATATATAAAATATATTAAATATATATTTTTAAATATATTTTCATAAATGGCAACTTGTAGTTACCAAAACAAACAGTAGTGGCGCTTTTGAACCCACCAGAAGAATTTACCGTTAGAGTAGACTCACCACTAACAACAAACAGTGCTTGCGTTAATGAAAGATTTATGAATTACACCGTTTTCATTGATTGCCATTTCAATAATATTCAATTAAATGAATTGTTTTACTCACCTGCACTCACTTTTACTTGCTTGTAAACTCTGCAATGCCATTTTCGCTCCCAGCGAACAATGCCGGCGTTTGTGGTACGGACCAGAATTACACTGTTTATATTGCTGCCATTTCAATAAAATTATGTTAAATGAACTGTCACAATCACTTGCACTCATTTTTAGTCACTTGGTGCACTTGGAAACTTCGCAATCCAAAGTTATTAAGCACTTGTTTGCGATTTGCGACGATCAGGCGAAATTTCCCCACGGTGCTAGGGATGGACTTACGACGCAAACAAGTGATGGTAGAAAGGGCGTGAAACATCGGCAGCTTCTAGGTTATTCGATAGCTGACTGCTATATTTAAAAAAAAAAACAAAACAAAACAAAAACGATAAACTTCGAGAAATAACTACATATATATATAATTTTTGATATATATAAATATTTTTACGAGAAGAAAGTCGAGCCTTGGGGAGTTATTAATATTATTATAAATTAATTAATAAATTATTATTCAATTACTTTCAGGGCTTAAGCAAAATTTTTGGAAACCATCGAAGTTATGTAAATATTTTTATATTATACTAAATGATCCGGATCCTACCTTTATAAATAAAAATGCGGCTCTGAAAATATAAGCCACATCACTGATAGACGGAAATATTAACATTTATCATTTTTGACAATACAGCTTTAAGATATGTATCCGGCAGTTCAGACAACATATACTGACTGCAAAAGGGAAAACTGTTGATAAAGTTTCACTTAGATAGCTTCATAACAGGTAAGCAAAGCCTGCCTTATACGCTTAGTATCTTGGCACCCTTACGTTTTCATACTGATTAAATGTTGAATGCTATTAAAATTCCTTTCGCACATATGAATAATCTGTTATCAATAAAAATCCTATATATAATGTTCTGTATCATCCCTTTGATTTGTTATTCTGACTAATACTTTTTATTCTATATTCAATAAGATCTCTCAGGACCCAATTGAGACCTACTATAGACTATATACCGACTTTAATAAAAGGGACTTTACCGTTTCCATAGTAATACTCCACTTATTTCATTCACATGTACGAAAAACGTGCTAGCTAACAGCATTCATATCGGTCTCGACTGCACCCAAAGCAATCCTTTCTGCACTTGGTCAAATCCACACCCCTTCTCGGGACAGATTCCTCTAGGGATGCCTCCTCCGCTGGAGGCTCGTGGCTGCGGACGCCTTTTCAGTGATAATAATGGTAGACTTTTGCTGGCAGCCGCATCTCTTTCCCATTGAGCACACACTGTTTGTTTCGAATTATAAAAAAAAACTGGATGCATCAATATATTTCGTCTGCTTCTCTTCGCTTCGCCGCGTTCCACAAAAACCAAATACAATTTGCATGAAAGAAACCCGGCTCTAGATGGAGGTGTTGGTGGATTCCATGTCGACGTTGCTGCATCCAGTGTTCCTTCTTATTCCTTCAGCTATTCAGGGACCAAATATCTACTTCCTATTCTGGTTGTTGCGGGCCATGTCCTTGGGGAAGGAGCGCAGTGGCGGCGTACGGATGCGACGGGCCTCGCGGGAGCGATTGCGCACCACCTTGGAGTGAATGGCGCACGACACACAGTAGTGGAGCTTCGCGTAGAGCTTGGGGAGCACGTAAGAGTCCCAGATGCTGGCCTCGGTGATATCACGGACGGCGGCCGCCTCCACGATGTTGCGGATGACGAACTTCTTGATCGCCTTGTCCTTGGGCACGCAGCGGGCGCAGTTGGTGCAGCGCACGGGCTTCACATGGCCGCGGTTGTGCTTGTTGCGTCCTCCATTACGGCGCTTCTTGGTCATCCTGCCGGCTGTTTTTCATTGAAACGAGATGCAGCGCACACACAATAGCATTAATAGCTGGGTTAGCCGGCCGGATGGCTGTCATAATTACCTTATTTTTTGATTTGAAAATCCACCAAGTGAAATCCGCGTGTTCACGCCAGGCGAAACTAGTGCGAAAAGGGGGTTGCCAGCTCGAAATTTTCGGGATGCCAGATCGACAGGCCGCTCTGAGCAGGGTTGATTCCGAGCAGATATCGATGTTTTTTGGGTGTGGCAACCTTAGTATTAAGCCCTGGTCAGCGGGCCACTATAAATATTTAAATGTATTTAAATATTTCATTAAATAATATAAAAAATTTGCCTTGTTGTTTCTAATTTATTATTTAATTTTTAATTTATGAACCGAAATAATTTGATAACTTTATAAAGCATATACATACATATGAAGAATTTTTACATTGCTATCGGTATTCGATAAATCTATTATTATTTATTGAAATATAATTTAATTAATTTTTTTTTTTATTTTATTTATTTTTTTTTTCATAAAAATAATAGTGAAATTAAATGGACATAAGCCATATACCTTTTTTTATTCTGAAAAATCTTAAACAAAATTGTAATAAACAAATGATCTTAAAAAATACGCAAATGTGCAAATTAAAAAAATTTCTTTAAAGGGTGTTTATTTTTATTTTTCCTTTTTTTATGGTTGCATTTTGTACAATTATTTTTTGTTGTTTAGCAGCTTAGTGGGTTTTTCTTTGTACACAGTTTTACATGTTAAATATTTAACACAATTAATGTAATGCCTTTAGAATATTCTGACGTCGTCAACGGTTGCAGTCTCCAAAGAATATTAGCCACGCCCCTTGGACACCCTGCGGTGTGAGCTGCGCTCCCTGCGCGAGCGTGAGCGGTCCCGAGACCGTTCCAGTTCACGGTCACCGCGTTCTCGGCCACGTTCCCGTTGCCTCTTCGGATCCCGATCACGGTCCTGATTCCGATCCCGATCCCGGTCCCGGGAAGAGCGATCCCCGCGTCCGCGACTGCTTTTCTCCGCTCGCCGATCTCTGGGGGAGGAGTTCTCCCTCCGGCGGGGCTTCTCGTAGGAAGGGGATCTGTCGCGCTTGTCCCGTTTGCGATCTCTGTCAATTGGAGAATTCTCCCGCTTTCGGACTCTTTCTGTCGGAGAGTTCTCTCGCCGTCTGCCTCTTTCGTTGAAAGAATTGTCCCGCCTTTGGCTCCTCTCATTGGAGGAATTCTGTCGCCTTCTATCGTCGTGCCTTCTGCCTCCTTCATTGGAGGAATTGTCCCGCTTTCGGCTTCTTTCATTCGAAGAATTGTCGCGTTTTCTGTCTCTGCCAAAGGGGTTTTCGTGCTTTCTCTCCTTGCCAAATAGATTCTCCCGCTTTCTCTCTCTATCAAAGGAACTCTCCCGCTCCCGCTGACCATTTCCGTTTCTGTTTCCATTCGAATGGTAGCGCTGTGGCGGTTCTCTGGACTCAGGACCTTCCAGGTTGAACTCGTCGCTGTCTATGGGTTGTCCCTTGAATTTATTTTGTGTGTTAGTCGGCTCCTGGCGATGGTCCGTGCGCTGGGGTTCCGCGTCGCTTTCGCCGCTGGAGGAATCTGAAGAATCGGAGGAATCATCCTCCGATGAAGATTTGCCGCCGCTTTCTTCGCTGCTGCTATTGTGGCTGCTGGAACTGGAGCTGTCCCGCTTGCGCTTCGACTTCTTTTTGGTTGATTTATTTTTGTCTTTTTTGCGCTGCTTCTCTTTCTCCTTTTGCCGCTCCTTTTCGAGTTTCTGCTCCTTTTCCCGTTCTCTATCCTTCTCTCTCTGCCTTTCAAGATCCTTCTCCCTTTCCCGTTCCTTTTCTGCTTTTAGTCGCTCCTTTTCCCGTTCCTTCTCCGCCTTCAGCTTTTCCTTCTCTCTTTCCTTCTCTGCCTTCTTCTCTCGTTCCTTCTCCGCCTTCTTCTTTTTTCCAGACTTTTTATTCTTCGATTTCTTTGACTTTTCCTTCCCAGATTTCTTGGCCTTCTTTTTGCCCTTGTCCTTGTCTTTATCCTTGCGCTTGCGTTTCTTTTTCGGCTCGGAGCTGGAATCGGAGCTTGAGGATTCACTGGAAGATTCAGAGCTCTCCTCGTCCTCGCTGGAACTCTCACTGCTCGAGTCTGAGGACGACGAGGAGGATGACGAGGAGGAAGCGGACGACGACGAGGACGGAGTGGCCTTGGGATTACCTTGGGCGGAGGCTGGGGCAGAACCATCCCTGAAGGGGTTACCGCTGGCTAGGATCTCGGCATTAATCGCTGGCACCGCCTTGGGGGCCGTTTTCAAGAACATCCTCAGGTCGTCTGTGAGCCCACCCAGGCCAATGGACGTAAAGAAATTGATGGAGAAGCGGGTATTCCGCGGATTGTCCTTGGGAAACAAGCCGGCCAGGCTCTCCACCAACACCTCCTCCTTGAGCTTCCCGTTCAACTTGCCCAGGCCCATGTACTCGGCCAGCTCCTGGAACAATATCTTGATGAAGATCCTGCTTGACGACGTGGTATCGTCCTCGTTCAGCTGGATGCACTCGAGGACATCCCAGCTAATGGCGTCGGTGAAGAGCAGGTGGGCAAAGAACTTGCTCACGTTCCTCAGGCGATTCGTGTCCAGACGGTGCGTCGTCTGGTACGTGTCCTTGAAGATCTCCTCAAACGGCGGTATGTAGATCTTGTTGATGTTGCAGAAACGCTGGGCGAGCAGCCCGTAAAACTTCTCGTAGGTCCGCTGCTCGGCACAGCAGTCGAGGAACATGTGGCAGAGCTCGATCTCCTGGCCCGGCTTCAGCTGCATCTTCATCAGCTTGTGGGCGCACTCCTCGTAGTCCAAGCTGGAGTTGATGGTCAGGTAGATGGTGCGGCGCAGGGCAATCAGATTGGTTTCTGTGCTGTCGATGATGTCGCCGGCCTCGGTGGTCTTCGGCTGGTTATCCGCGTCCGAGCCGGACTCGTTCTCCGAATCGCTGCCTGAACCCGAGCCCGATCCCGAGCCTGAACTGGAGCCGTCGTCGCTGCCCAGGATCTCGCGACTCAGACCCTTGTATTTATCCTCGTTTTCGGCATAGTTCTCATCGAACTTGAAGACATCTGAAAGGATATTAAAAGAAAAAGAGTCAAAATGGTATTCATCGAGATTTAGCTGCCGCCATACGTACTTAGTATATCCTCTGTTTCGGTGGCCTCGTCCAGCATCATGAGGTGCGTAAACTGATCGTCCTCCTCCACCAGCTCCAGCTCCTCCACCACGGCCGGGTGATCCTTGAAGCCATCCTTGCGCACTTGGAACAGCACCTCGATCATGTACTGCACCCGCTTGTCCAGCTTTCCCTCGTGCAGGATATTCCTCAGCATCTCGAATATGGCTCCAATGCCCTTGGAGGACACCTCCGTCAGCTTCATGCCGCATTCCTTGAGAAACGCAATGGCCACCTCCACGGAGTCATCGGTGGGCGTCTCCACCAGGAGGGTGAGGATCTCCAGCGCCAGTATCTCGTGGGCCACACGCTGGTTGACCAGGTGCCCGATGAACCGGGTGGCCGACATGCAAACCAGCTTATCGTTGCGCCGGAAGGCCCGCCGGAACTGGATGACCAAACGCTTCAGCAGCAGCTCGCCAATATTCGGGAATTTCGAATTGATAATCCCCACGAGGGCCGCGTAGACGTGGGTAAAGGTGGGCGAGGCAGCCTGGGCCTGGATTATGCTGCGACTGAGCAAGCCCCGACCCCGCACAATGTTCTCCCGCAGCAGCTCCCGCGTTATTATCGCAATGTTCGTCACGTTGACCTTGTTGATGTAGCCGTGGATGGACTTCTTGAGGGCCTCCCAGGCGATTCGCTGATACGCCGCCGAGGCCTTGTCCGTGATCTGCGCCTGCATCATGCGCAGCTTGGCTGGTGGGATATATGCTCCTCCCGTTCGAGAGGTCAGCACATCCACCGTCTTCCTCTGACGCTCGGTGATCTTGGCTGCCGGTTCGGTCACTGTCTCATTATCCGCGTTTATTTTCGAAGACCTCGTTCCGGGACTGGACGTGGAGCGATCTTGGGTCCTGCGGTCTCCGGATCGCTTCCGGGATCTTTCCCGGGAATCATCGCGTCGCCGGCTGCGTGATCTCTCACGCTTCTTTTGATGCCGTTTCTCGCGCTCTCTTTCGCGCTCCTTATCCAGCTTATCACGCACCTCATGACGCCTCTGTCGCTCCTGGCGACGTCTTTCCAAGGAGGTGGATCGCCGGCTGCGGCTCCGGCTGCGAGATCGGCTCTTCCGGCTCCTGGAGCCACGACGACGCCGGCTACGAGGCGAGCGACTGCGGCTGGAGGTGCGTTGGCTACGCGGGCGCTGGGCGGACGCTTTGGGTGGTGGGCTGCCGTCCTTGCTGGAGGCGACAGGTAAGGGTTTATCGACTTCCTTGCCAGGAGCCACTGCGGAGACCTCATCATCGTCGTCTTTCTGTGTAAATTAATAAATAAATAAATAAATAAATTTGAAAAGTGTGCTCATTTCAGAAGGATATTCGAGTATAGACATTTTGATACACTTAATATTTCAAAGATTGTGAAATATTCCTAAACTAATCCTTTCCTTTTTTTTTAATAAAAATTTCCAACTCACATCAGTTATTTCGCCTTCTTCAACGTGGTTATCCACTGCCACGGCTTTTGTTATTTCCGTGGGGGATTCCTTGTCATTTCCATTGGTGGTCACCACCGGCTGCTCATCAACCATTGCCGGTGCTTGTGGCTTTTCCTGCTCATCGGTCACACCTGCGGCGGCTTCTTCTTCTTCTTGATGGCCAGGTGTTGTGGTTAATTTTCGCGGTGCTTCGATTTCCACTGCTTTTTCCGCTTCATTTACTTTTTCCACTGAGAGTGCTTCTTCTTGCCGCTTTTCCACGCCAGCAGATTGGGAAACTGAAGCTGCCTCTTCGCCGGCAGAATTTTCCTCGAGCTGTTTCGGCTGCTCAGGCTCCGCCTCACTCGCTGGGGGCTCCAGCTTTTCCTTATCATCAGTTTTATTCGCATCTTTGGCAGATTTCCCCGACGGCGGCGCTGCTTCCTCTTCCTCGCGGTCACTGCTGGCGGAGGACTCGCTCCTGGACGCGTCGCTATCGCTGCCGCTGGCGCTGCTGCTGCTGCTGGAATTCTGGCTCGAATCACTTTCGGCGTCGCTTTCCCCCATCGCGCGAAAATGCTGGGAAAATGCGGAAAAACAACGTTGAAAATTTTTGATTGAACTAAAAAAAAGCAAACGCGGCGACCTAGAGCGGAGAGTTACTGCGATTATTCATGTTTTGTGGCAAGCTATCGATATATCGACATGGTCACGATACTATTGGTTTATCCACGTTGAGGGTATCACAAAACAGTTCACTAAAAAAAAATAACTATATTAAAAATAATATTATATACAATTTATGGGAAGTCTAATCATAAATAAAGATTATTTAGATTTAAGGAATAAAAATATATCATTAAAGGCAACGACCCAAAAAAACGACAGGCTTCCTACGACTAAGTAATTGAATTACTGAAAATATCGTAGATATATGTTGCAAAAAATTTGTTAACTTTTTAGTCATTCAGGAGATTTCCTACAGAACTAACTGAATTGCTGAAAATATCAACGATATATTGCAGTACTTAGCCGATATTTTCAGCGAGGTCGAGGTCGATAGGTCGAATACACCAAATGTGTAAAGAATACCATAAATGTTTTACTTCGAATATGTGTTATCGATCTGTCGATAAGTCGCTGTCTTTGCAACGATCACCTCTACAAATAGAGGGAAAATACGTGTCCTGCAATGCAATTTCAAAATCAATTTAAGTTTACGCGTTGATCCCTCTTGACCCTTCGGCGCCGGGCCAAAGTTTAACATCATTAGTGGCGGACATTCAAGTGTATTGATCAGGCATTGCGACGCCGGTGCCGTAACATACATATGTATATATGTATGAGTATGTATGTGTGTGACACTGAGGCATATATGTAAATAAATAAAAGATACAGATCGCATCTCAACATCTTTCCTGAAAAACCCTTGTGAACATCAGTCAAGGCCATAGTTTAATTCATTTCAGAGGACCCAGCGGCCACCAACCATGGACGTGTGAGTAAATATGTACACACATATGTTTTACATATGTACATGTGTAGATCACACCTCGAGACTTTCCTGGAAAAACCCTCTCTTAATATGAAAATTCCTTCAACTTTAGGATAATATGTCGCTCATGTCTGGACACCTCGCCGGTCATGATCAATATATTCGACAAAGCACCAGGGCTGGAGATCTCCATCGCCGAAATGATATCCCGATGTACGCCTTATAAGATATCCAGAGGGGATGGCCACTACGAAAACATCTGCGAGGCCTGCCTAAAATGTGCAAAAACTGCCTTTGAGATACGGCAGACACTGGAGAAGAGCTACCAGGTCTTTCGCCAGTTGAGGAAGGATAAAGAGAAATCGGACGACCCCAAGCCTGCTTCGGTGAAAAAATCTTACAAGTGTAAGCAGTGCTCCAAGTCGTTCTCCAAGAAAAGCACCCTCAAGACACACAGCCTAACTCACACCGGAGAGCGAACGTTCAAGTGCGAGCAGTGCTCGAAGATGTTTTTCAATGCAAGGGGACTTAGGGAACACACTCGAACTCACGCAGAAGAGCGACCCTATGAGTGCTCCCACTGCTCCAAGTCATTCCTGCAGAAAAATCATCTCAATGTACACCTGCGGACCCACACTGGAGAGCGACCGCATAAGTGTTCTCAGTGCTCAAAATCATTTTCTCAGAAGAATCACCTCCAAGTTCACATGTTAACCCACACGGGAGAGCGTCCGTTCAAGTGTTCGCACTGCTCCAAGACGTTTTCCCTCGACTGGAATCTCCGAAAGCACATCCTAACTCACGATGGAGAGATGTCTCGCACTCACAAGTGCACCCAGTGCCCCAAGTCGTTTGTCGAGAAAGCAAATCTCCAGAGACACATGCGAATACACACAGAAGAGCGGCCGTTTAAGTGCTCCCATTGCTCGCAGTCGTTTTCACAGAAGGGTAATCTTCAGTCCCACATCCGCATCCACACGGGAGAACGACCCTTCAAGTGCTCCGAGTGCTCCAAGTCGTTCCTCCGGAAGGAGCACCTGATATCACACGGCAGAACCCACATGGAGGAGGGACCGCATAAGTGCAAGCACTGCCTGAAGAGATTCTTCAAGAGGGATGAGCTCAAGGAGCACAGCCGAACGCACACCAAGGAGCGGCCGTTCAAGTGTTCACAGTGCTCGATGACGTTTACCTATAAGCCAAATCTTCAGGCGCACATCACATACATCCACAAGGGAGAGCGACCGCACAAGTGCGACCAGTGCTCAAAGGCGTTTCCCAATAGATTCACGCTTCGGGGCCACATGCGAACTCATACTGGCGAGAAGCCCTACAAGTGCTCGCAGTGCCCGAAGGCGTTTGCCCAGAAGAGCACCCTCACGACCCACAACCGAACGCACACGGGAGAGCGACCATTCAAGTGTTCCCACTGCTCGAAGACCTTTGCCCAAAAAGGTAATCTTCAGGACCACATGCGAGTACACGAAAAAGCGAAGGAATAGGTATTCCCAACATCACAAAAACCATCTGACATTTACCAGAACAATGCAAATTAGTGTATAATATATGTAGTTTAACTAAAATCTTTTTTAATATGTAAATATAAATTTTAAAATGTCTTAGAATAAGAATTTACCAAAGATTACTAAATACATTTTATTATAGAATTTATAATTGAAATGAAGTACCCTATTCGACACTTTTCATTCGTGTAACAGTTGGGTATTTTACTTTTTATGTCCTTTTTAAACTTTTTGTAATTTCTAAAATATATTCAAAGTATTTTATATTTTCATTGTTAACCACAACTTCAAGAAAAACATCTCAATAAATATAAAAAATAAAAAAAAAAAAATACATAAAAACTTAAATAATTAATTTATGGGTATTTGTGGTAGTTTGTGGTTAAATAACTTAAAGAAATATTTAATGAAATTAAATATTTAATTTCTTCTTTCGTTGTTCCGCTTATCTGAATCCACAACAATTTATATTTTAATTTGAAGTATACAAATATGAATAAAAAACATTTTAAATCGCTAAAGTTGTGCTTTTAAGAGAAAGCTTATGTTATTTTAATAAAAGATTTAAATTTTTGCGCGCTTCCCTATTTGTTCTGCGGTAAAGTGACCGTATATTTTTGTATAACTAAAGTCGATTTTAATATATCGATATATCGGGAGCTTACAAAAGATAGTTAGATCGGCTAATTTTAATACATACATAATTAGATTAATACCTAATAATAATATTAACTGTATCACAATTTAAAAGTATCCAACGGCCCTAGAAAAATATTTTCCAACCGAATATTTCCCACCGATAGCTAAGCGATTGTTCGATAGTATCGCAGCATTCGACCAAGATATTTGTTTCAAGCGCCAATGAGGACCAGATGGCGTCCACTGGGCAGAGCGGGGCCAAGAAGGGGAATGCACCCTTGTCGGCCGATGTCATTATATCCGAGAATTTGCGGAAGCTGATCCGGCAGCTGTCGCCCGCCGAGGTGAGTTCAAAGCCAGGAATTCGCAGCTAGATTCACCAGATCTCACTCCTCGGGCAGGCGAGTAGCCGAGAGCTTCAGCAGAGCGAGCAGATGGCCTGGAAAACGATCCGGAACCATCGCTACCTGATCCCCAACAGTCACGAGGTCGGCCGTAGCCTGGATGCTCTGGCGGAGCGTTTTCGGGTGGAGGACATGGCCGAGTTTGGGAGCACCCTGCTGGAGCTGAGCGGCAAGGTGCTGGCTCAGCCGGAGTGGCTCGGCCACGACTCCTCCCAGAACGTGCAGTGGTCCCTGCTGGACTTCCTGCTCAGCTTGGCCCAGGAGCCCATCCAGAATATCCGCAGGAACTGGGTGCTGATGAACCAGCACCGGCTGTCCGTGATTTCGGCCCTGGAGGTGGCAGAGAGGCGGAGCAGCCGCACAGACGTCGCAGGTAATGATTCGAGCGACCCGGAGGTGGACTGGGCGGCGTTGCTAAGGGAGGATTTCCTCCAGCCAGCCCACTCGCTGGGGGGCAGCTCGGACACCCTGAGTGAGTGGTCCGACGACGATAGCGATCCGGTCGAGACCGAGGCCGTGGAGCGCGATACCAGGCCGGATATAGGGGCTGTGTACGAGCAGGCAATGCAGGCGGCGATTCCCTGCACTGCCCCCGCCCCGCTTCACCTGCCGCCGGGTGAGGGGGACCAACCCAAGGGCGGCAATTTCCGCATCATCCAGCCGGTGCTCTTCGCCCTGGGACACCGCCAAGGGCCTGCTCTCCGGCTAAATAGGCTGCCCCAGCTGGCGCCGCTAGTGCCTCCGATGGCGGTAAGTCACTACGAGGAGAGTGTGCGGGATGAGCACCTGCTGCCGGGGACCATCCATGCCCCCTGGTGGCGCCAGAATGTCCAGACCTTTGCCCTGCCTGGGGACGCCGATCACCTGGATAACTTTGCCGTGACCTATGTGCAGTTTTTAAATTTGAAAACTGTCGGCCTGATGGAACTCCGGCCGCCTAGCACAATCACGGAGGCTTGCCTGCTGCGCGAGATCCTGTTCATGTTCGTCCGGCCAGCCAGTTGCGGCTTCTTCGCCTTTGACAGGGAGACGCGACGCATTCGGGTGCGCGACCACATAAGCATCCCCACGGCGACAACGGTAGGAGGACAGCCCTTTGTATTTTCGAAAATCTCACCCTCTCCGCCTTCCAGTACACACTGAGCGGCTTCCTGGAGGCCAACGTGCTGCCTGCCCTGGAAGACATGCTGGAGCTGCGGCACATCATCGATGAGCACACCCTGACCTCCCACGAGGCCAGCACGGGGACCCTCGAGTGCTTTGCCTACGGCCTGCGAGACCTCGTTGACCCCATTTCCGAGCTCCTCGTCGCCTACGAAGATCGCGGGGAGGAGGCAACGCTGATAGACTTTGTCGCCGAGTTCAGGCTGCACTTCCGGCGGCTGCACCTGCTCCGTGGCCTAGCCCAGGATGCCATATTGGGCGAGGGACCGCAGCACCTGCGCAGCTCCTACCTGCTCTCCCGTCTCTACAGCCAGACGCAGCCGCATGTGCCGCACCAGAAGCTGGCCACGGCCCTGCTGCTGGTCTCCCTGAAGCGCTACTGCAGCATCATCGACGCCTGGTGGCGCCGGGCCACGCTCGAGGATCGCCACAACGAGTTCGTTGTGGAGAGGTGTGAGGAGGACGCGAGTGGCTATGTGCGCAGGCGCTCTGTGGCGCCGGATGAGAGTCTGGCGGTCAGGGAGAGCTTCGGGAAGCTCCGTCACTGCCCCTTCTATCGGATATTGCTGGAGCACGCCTTGGAGTCGGGGGACACGCAGGATCTGCTGGCCAATGTGAATCTGCTGGGCGAGATGCTGGCCAGCAGCAATGAGAGTCAGCCGCGGTCCCTGTACGATGAGCTTGCTGCCCAGTTGCTTGCGCAGGTGAGGATTTACTGTGGAGGGGAAGGAGGATCACCCGAGGAGAAGACAAAGGAAACGGGAGAAGAGCAGGGGGAGGCAGGACAGAATGCCGATGAGCTACTGCTGAGCAGTGTCCAGGGCATTCGGAACTTGGATCTTCTTCACATATTCACGCGCCCAGCCAGGGAGCGACTGCTGGAGAGCCAGGAGTGTGGATCTGCTCCCCCCAGTGTCCAGGTGGGGGATGTACTGTCCCTACTGGAGGACGCCACCCACCTGCAGCTGAAGGCCGAGCTGCCGGACGCCCTGCGCGAGATCCTGCTCCGCCGCCAGTGCCGGGCCAACGAGTATGCCATGCGGGCGTACAGCGAGGTTCTCCACCTGGGCGAGACCTCGCGCTTCCTGCGACACACCCTGCTGCTGGAGGCCTACTACCTGCTCTTCCCCTTCTACAACGCCCTCTTCGTTCGCATCGAGACGGAGTCCGGCTGGGCCCGGGAGTCTCAGTTGAGCTCGGACCTCTACGAGGTCCTGCTGCCCGCCTACCCCCGGTGCGCCGGCCAGCTGCACGTGCAGGTCATCTCCCAGGTGGCCTGCCGCTCGCACAACGCCTACGAGGCACTGGAGGCCCTGGAGCTGTCCTACGACATGCCGGTGGCCCTGCAGCGCATCCTCACCGAGCGCCACATGCAGTCCTACAACGCGGTGTGGCGCCTCATGCTAAAGGTCAAGTGGGCGGTGTGGAAGCTGGAGAGCCTGGCCTTCCTGCGACGCCCCAAGGCCCAGTCCTATGCCCCGCTGGACCTGCACGGCCTGACCATACGGCGCCTGGAGATTCTGCGTTTCTGGCTCATTTACCTCACCGACAACCTCCACAGCCACATCATGGGCGCCCTGGCCGTGAAGTTTGAGCTGCGGATCTCCGGGTGCCGGAACATCCGGGAGCTGAGTGCCCGGCACGACGAGTATGTGGCCAGCCTGCTGACCCGCTGCCTGCTAACCGAGGACTTTGCCCCCTTCCGGGTGGCCCTCGAGCAGCTCTTCTACCTGGTCTTCGTGCTGCACATGGAGTGGACGGCCTGTGCCAGGCATCTCGGCGACAGCGATGCCCTTAGCCTGGCCACGGAGGAGGACGGCACGAGGGACGAGTACTTGGCCCACAACCAGGTGGAGGAGATCGAGAAGACCTACGTGCGCTGCCACCAGACGCTGGGCGACATTCTGCACAAGCTGGTCTACCAGCAGGACCACGGCTTCCTCACGGCCCTGGAGGTGGCTGTCAACACGAGTGTTCCCTACTGAGAGGGCAACTTTCTTAAGAGAATCCAGGAGATCCTTGCTGTGTTTGATCCTTCAATGGGTCCAGGGAGCACTCTTTTTCTCGGAATTTCTTAATTTTTCGCAACAAAACAACTAAATTTATTCTTTAGTTTACAAACTTGTTTAGCCATTAATCGTAAATACTTTTAAAAATAGACTTTAACTAGAAGGGAAGCGGGAGGAGGAACTAAGCCTTGCTGTCGGGTTTGTGGGGAACGGTTTCGGGTATCGATGGCGACACATCGTCGTCGCTGGAGGAGGAGGATGACGAGGAGCTGGAGTCGTCATTAGCCTTGGCTCGCTTCTCGGGAATCGTGTAGGGGAACTTCTGGGACTTCTCCTCCACCGCCTGCTTCAGGCGCAGCAGCGCCGTCCTATTGATGTTCTCCAGGGAGACGTCCTTGATCGCAGTAGCCAGCACGTCCAGGGCCTTGTCGGGGTGGCCCTTCGTGGTCTGGATGTCGATGAGGCAGGAGTAGGCATTGCCGATGGCGCCCTCGGAGATCTTGCTGTCCCTCAGCTGGGAGATCACCACGCCAGCGAGCTTCTCGTCCTGCTGCTCCCGCGCCGTTTGCAGGACACGCTGGAACATGAGCCGCGGGGCACTGGACAGGTACTTGTCCCAGATCTGCTTGGAGGCCGCCTCCTGGTTGCTGGAGATCAGATGCATCCACAGGACATTCATGGGGCCCAGTTGGTTGTGAGCGGCGTACTTCTCCGCCAGATTTTGGTCTGCCCAGGAAGAGATTGGTTATTAAAGCACCCAAGATGGGCTCCGAGTTTACTTACACTTCGCCACCAGCTCCGGGTGCTTGTCCAGGATGCCCACAGCGCCGCCTCGGGGGAACTTGCCGGCCTGCTTGGCCGCCTCCTCGGGCGTCTTGGCAGCCTCGATTTCGGCGGTGAGCTTCCCGAGGAACTGCTCCGCCTTGCCGGCCACAATGTTGGCGTGGCAATAGCGATTGTCAAACGACACGAGACGCTTCTGCTCCTCGTTCAGCTGCTGACCAATCCTCTCCAGGGTCTCCAGATCCCCGGCAGCCGCAATCTTGTTCAGATAGAACTTGAAGATCTTGGGCTGCGGATGCTGGTTGCCGGCGAGCAGCTCGTCGACGTACTTCGAGGCCTCTACCAGGCGGTCGGCGCGAACGAGCAGCTCGATCAGACGGGAAGTGTCCAAGGCGTTGACCTTGTCGCCGCTGATGAACTTGCTCTTGTACTCGATGGCCGTGTCGGGATCGTTGGCCAGTATGGCTTTGCGGAAGCCAGACAGGGCGGAAATGGTTTTGGGTGCGGCCTCCGCCTTGGTTAGGGGCTCCTTCTTGGGCGAGGGCTTCTCCTTTGGGAGCTTCTCTGCCGGGATATTGGCCTGCTCCGGCTTCGCCTGGTCCTTGGTCTTATTTTTCTTGGCTCTGGCAGCTTCCTTTTGCGTCTCGGGGACCACAAACGGCACCTCCAGGTTGTTCTTCTTGAGGATGTCTGCCAGCTTCAGGAGGAAGGCATCGTTGGGCGTCACAGCCTCCTCCTGCATCTTCGTCCACAGGCCCAGGGCCTTCTCCGCCTCGTTGGCCTTGTCGTAGCTGAGGAGGAGCGTGTAGTAGATCTTGTTGCGGTCGATGTGTCCCAGGTCCCTGGTGGCCTCAATGAGACCCTCCAGCGGCTGCAGGAGTCCCTCGTTCTTGTACCGATCGCAGGCACTGCTGATTCGCTGGGGACGTGTCCTTAGCCCGGGCGTTTCCAGGATCTTCCGCGCCTGCCGCACGCGTCCGCACTCCACGAAGGAGAACACCAGGTCGTACAGGCTATTGACTTCGCCGTGGATGCCCGTGCTCAGGTCCGTCAGTCTCTGGAGATTCGCCGCGTCCTCCTTCTGGATTAGGCGGCAGGCGAGCTCGTTCTTCCACGGCGTGGACTTGTGCTTCTTGCAGATCTCCTCAAAGGCCTCAATGGCCCTGGGTATGTCGTCCTTGACCAGGTGAACCTTGATGAGGGGCCCCAGGAGCACATTCGTGGGCACAATGTAGTTGGCGGCCACCAGGGCGTCGAATAGCTTGCGCAGCTTCTCCGCCTGTCCCGCCTCCGCCAGGGAGTTGAGGACTCTCCACACGGTGCTCACGTAGTTGAAGCTTCCCTCCGTCTCCGAGATGGGAGCATCCTTCCTGTTGTCCTCCAGGACCTTGTAGGCCTCCGCCTCATGCTCCTCCTGCAGCAGCAGATCGGCCAGACGCACGGCCTTCAGGTTGTCCAACTTGAAGGCAGCATCCTTGGCCCTCAGCTTCCCGTAGGCCTCCAGAGCCTCGGCGCTTCTCCTGTGGTGCGTGTAGAGATCAATGAGCTGGGCGTGGATGCCGATGGGAATCTGGTACTGCTCCGTCTCCAGCTTCTCGATGACCTGCAGGGTCTTCTCGAGGTTCTGCGAGCGGAAGCAGGCGTTCAGCAGTTGTCGCTTGATGTTGTTGGCATTGTCGCCCTTGGCCTCCACGTTGACAATGAAGCGTTCGAGTTCTGGCGGGGAGGAAGTGTCGGGAATTAGCTCAGTATATTGATCCCTCAGAGGGGGTCACCACTCACCATCAATGGACAGCGAGTCCAGGCTGCGCTTTGCACTGTTGGGCAGCGGCACCGGCTCCAGCTCCCCCGAGCTCAGCCTGCCCAATAGCTCCGAAATCCTGGGCGTCAGCTCAGAGCCCAGTTGCTCCGACAACTGGGTGGCCTTAGCACTGCTAATGGACAGACCCTGCTTGACCAGACCCTTGAGGATCTTCTCCAGGGTGGCCACGCGATCGCGACGGAAATAGGTGGTTGCCTCCTGGACAATGGCGCCCACGACATCGGGGGTGCTGCGTTCGCCGGGAGCTGCTGCTGCTCCTCCCTCAGCTGCTTGCTCGGCCTCCTCCTCCTTGCCCTGGCGCACCTGCAGTCCCTCGTGGATCTGGCGCACGCATCGAATAAAGGAGGCGTAGTCGTTGGTGTGACTCAGGGCCAGGATCAGGGGTTGCCTGAACAGGAAGGGCACGTAGTAGGCCTTATTCTGCTCCATGATCCTGGCAGCATCGGCAATCTGATGGGTGACCAGGGCGGAGTAAACGGCGGAGGTCACGGCCGTCGAGTTGGGCACGCCGGCATCCCTCAGGGCGGTGACAATGCGCTCCCAGTTCTTCTCCTTGAGGTTCGGGATCACGTAGTCCCTGATGGTCTCAGAGTTGGGAAACACGGCAAACTCCTGCTGCATGCGACGGACAATGTCCAGGACCTGGTTCGACTCCGCGGAGCAGATCAGGGGCCAGAAGTAGTGCTGCCTAATGGGCAGCCCGGCATTCTTCATCTCCTGGAGCAGGGGAAGGGCATTGTTCACCACCCCGTTGGTCAGTCCCGCCTCCGTGGCAATGGTCAAGGCCTTGGGATTCAGTCCCTCTCCCTGGAGGGTCCTGCAAATGCTGAGTATCTTCTCCACCGGCCGGTTGGCCTTCACCATTTGCCTGATGAAGAAGGCTCCCACGTCAACGGGCTCGCCGTTCACGCGACTCGTTCGGGGCATCACGCGGAGCAGCTTCAGGCCGACATCCTCGTGTCCCTTGTTGACCAGGCGCAGAATTACGTTCACGGCATCCTGGTTGAAGCCCGGGGAGAGGCGCAGCTTGGCTAGAACCTCGTCCACATGCTCGCCATTGCCATTGATGGTCAGGGTGTAGACGACGTCCAAGAGATCCTTGTCCAGCAGTATAATCTCCTTCTGCTCGCACGCGGCAAGGGTTTCCTTCAGGGCCGCGAGGTCTCCGTGGCGGGCGAAGGCGCACAGCAGGGTCGTGTAGGTGTCCGCGCTGGGCTCGAGGCCAGCCTGCTTCATGACGCCCAAGATGCCCTTGGCGGACTCAAGGTCGTTGGCCTGCGAGTGTCCCAGGATCAGGGAGTTGAAGACGTTCTCGTTCACAGGCAGACTCTTGGCGCGCATAAACTCCAGGATTCTGGTGGCGCCCTCGATGTCACCCTGCTGGCAATATCGCGCAATCAGCCTCTGGTAGGTGACCCTGTTGGGCTCGATGCCCTTGGCCTCGATCTCGGCCAGGAAATCGGTGGGTGCGAAGCCATGCTCGTTCTCCAGGTAAACCCTAAGCAAGGCATTGTAGTGCGAGATGTCCATGGGCACGTTCAGGGCATTCAGGGTCTTCCAGATCTCCTGCACCAAAGCCGTTCGCACCTCCGGCAACTCCTCGGGTACCAGATTGCCGCAGCAACGAATCACCAGCAGGGACTGCGAGCTGGTGGCCGTCCTGTGAGCGCGAATCTCGTCGAGCACCTCCTCAAGGTCGCGTCGCGAAATGCGACCAATGCGGCGCACATCCTGGTCCAGGCGGCGGATCTGCTTGTCCAGGCTCAGCTCGGCCTTGGCGGCGGCATTTGTGGCAAAGCCGCTGCAATGGAGGGGAAAATCGAATATGTAGTATTACAGTTACTTATTGCTACAAAAAGTGTGTAATATCTGTCGCAGGTCTAAAAACAGCTCCCAAAAGGGAGCTCCTCAGCCCGGATGAGGTTATGTAAACATTAGTTATTACATTTGCCGCACAACCCCTGCTGTTATGTAGCATGCAACCTGCCCCGTAAGCTCCCGTCAATGGGAAATTAATCAAATCCATTCCACTATTTGCACAAATATAAGCAGACATTGCGTAATGCCGGTACTTGCAGGGGATTTTCTAGAACTCACTGCTGGAAGCCGCCGCACATGCAGGGAGCACTGTTGACCAGGCTGCTCGTCTCGTTCTCTCGCACCGAGTTCACCACCACGTTCCGGGTGAAGCCGGCGAAGTAGCGCAGCAGTTTCCCCGTCCTCAGGATGGATGCCATTGCGGGATTTGTGCGGTTTTAATTAATAAATTCAATTTATTATTTAATTTCGAGCCGAGAGCACGAGCGCTAGAGATGTCAGGGCATCGATAAGTTCGATAGCGGCACGAACGTGATTTTTGCAAAGTATCGCATACTAAATATCGATACGCGCACCCTTTTTACCGTAATTTGGCGCGATGAGATATCGATCTGCACCCATCCGTAGCGTCGCAAGCTTGAACAGTTACTTGAAAAATCTGAAATCTGATCAAAGGTAAGCCCTTAAATTCGTTTTTAAGTACTTAAAACAAACCCCAAATTAACAGGGACGATGGCGTCGTCGCAATCCTCTCAGGAGCTGCAGCCGCAGGTGTCGCGGAGGAACTGCGGTCTTAGCCCACATTTATTGAAGACGCCGAGCAGAAGGATTCAGGATCCCGGGCTCTGGAAATTCGCGAAGCGAATAAACTCCGAGATGCGACTGGGAGCCCTCGTGTGTCTCGGGTGCTACAAACAATTGAAGGAACTGTACGTAAACAAGATGGCCAATGCAAGGAAGCACCAGCGCGAGGCTCGACAAAACAGCATTTCGGACGTCAGCAGCGTCGGTAACCAGACAGGTGGAGATGCTTCGGTACCGAGCACCTACTTATCCGATGACGACGATCCGAATTCGAATTTGAGCTTGAATGCTGTTAATGGGACGCGATTGCCGCATATTCAGCCGATACCCAAGAGGCGTCAGTTTCTCGTTCCAAACAAAAAGGTCATGGATATTTACTTGGCCGGGACTACCGGCGGGTAAGCCAGTCTTACTTTGGGAAAAGTTTCGCAGTGTATTACAAAAATATCTGACTGTAAATTTTGGTGAGAAATATAAAACCAAGTACCTATATAATGGGTAAATAAAAACTATTAAGTTTAAATCTAAAATAAAAAAAGTTTATATATTTTATTTGATATTTATTATTATTTTTACTTTGCGAAAATAAAAACATGTTTTGTGTTTGCAAACACAAAAGGGGAAACGCAACTGCACCCATACACAGCGACAGCGAGAGAGATGCATACACACACATGAGAATTAAGAGAAACTCCAAGCTTTTAAACTGCTCTCCTCTTGTTGTTGTTATAGCTGCTGCACGTCATTCCATCACTTTTGTGTTTTTGCAGCGAATTTCGACGCCGACTGCGTTGCTGCCACTGCCAGTGCTTTCTTTTGTCGCCGGCCAAAGTGAATTTTGGAATTGCATTTCACATTTCACATTTGCGTAAGTTTCGTTGCACACGTCGGTTCGCGACTTTCTGATTCCCTCCTAAGCTTTTACGTGCGCGTGTGCGTGCAAGTGTGCGTGCGTTCGCTCATCATACACTGCAATTTGTTGGATTTTTAGGTGTTTTCAAGATTTCTTACTACATATTGGCCTTTGACAGGTGCGATCGGCCTGCCCGTGCTGGCGAAGTTGTCCAACACTGGTAAGAAAAATGATTAAAAATAAAGATTATTTAAAAGAAATGTATGTAAGAGACTGTGCGTATGTATGTTTTCAGCTCAAGTCTCTTGAGAGTGTGTGGAGCGGCAGAGAGAGAGAGAGAGTGCAGCGAGAAATTGCAATACACACAAACAAATTGCCACGCAAAAGGCGGCCGGCGTTCGCCCCCTTTCTCTCCCAATTCTGCCCACCCCCTCCCCCTTGCACTGAATGCACTTGGTGCGATTCATTTGCTTTTATTACCATTTTGTCCCGTCTCTCCACGTCCTCTCTCCGTACTTTTTCGCCCCCGTCTTCTCCTATGCACTTGGCACTTTGTGCGACGGTGGCAACCCTGGTCGGCCAAGTGCGCTGGTGAATAAAGTTAAGTCTCTACCCTTTTATTCAGTGCGGAGCGCGACTTTGAAATGCATGTGCAGCAGCACCGGAAAGCACAATTGGCAGTCTACAATAAATATATGTAAACAATTAATGAAAAAGTTTAAACCAACAAATAACTCACGAAAAATCAAATCAACTCTGTGACTGTCTTCAGTGTGTGCGTGGAAAAATAAAAAAATAATCACAACAAAACTTATCAAGTGCTACACAAAAAACTTACTAATGGATCTTAAAAACTAAAGAAAACACGTTGTTTGCCAAAATAATGAGTGAGAACCAAATTTCAGATATCCTAAAAACTAATTTAAGGATGAACAATTAAATAAGTTTTTAAAGCAACGAATCAATAAACCAAATATATACGTTTTGTGGGATAAATGTTAGGAATACTCCCGAAATAATAGTTTTATTATTCATTTCATAACATTAGAACCCAATATAAGAATAAAGAAAGTTAACAATTAAAGAACAAAAAACACTATACCTAAAAAACTAATAAAACATTTTGTGCTGTACTTTTCGCTAAAAAAAGCGTAAGACCCCCTGAAAAACACTTTAGGAGCAATTTCTAGCTTTAAATATTGTAAACCAATAATAAAAAGGAAAAACCATCTTAAGCTGCATTTTTTCACAAAGAAAACGAATTAAAAGCAATTAAAACGCATTTTCCCTTGCAATTGATGATGACCTACGACAAAGGAAATGAAGTCATACCCATACATACATGCAGGTACACACACACACATACAGACTCACCGAAAAAGCAAAGTGCAGGCCAAAAGCGAATGGGAAAAACAACAACAAAAACGGAACAGAGGAGCCCACGAGCAACAACAACTTGAAAATTGCACTGCGCATGCACACACACACATACTCTTACAGCGATCTTGCGGTTGTGTTGGTGCGCTTTTGTTCGGTTGGAAGAAGAAGAGAAAAGAAGAGGAAGCAGCTATAAAGCGAAAAAATAATTAAATTTGGAAAACTAAGGGGTTTTAGGAATTAATATCGAAATCAGATTAATATTTTTTGGAAACACATTTTCGGAGCTTTTACTTGGTGTTTGCAAATTTTGTCTTATTTTTTAATGTATGTATTTTATCTTATTTATTTTTATAAAAATACTCGTCATGCCAACGGCAGTTGAATGCACTCGGCCTTTGCCTCGAATGGCTTCCCCTTTTTTGCCTCTGATAATGATAATGCGACGAATCGGAATAATCGCTTTTTCCAATATATATACGAAATACATATGTATATAGTATGCAATACCAGCAAATGTTTTCCCTTGTGCATAATACAGTTTAAGTTCAAAGTCGGCTGTAAAGAAGGCTTTTTATCATGAAAGTTTTCTGTTTTGGGGGTTTTCATGGTCCAGAAATATATAAACAATATTCTTTACTCTCTTATAAGAGCACAAAATAAGTTTTCAAGTGAAAGATTTTTTTTTTATTTCCTTACGAGTTTGAACATATAGCTTAAAAAGTTTAAATATCACCTTAGTTTATTTACTGTATTAATATTAAAGTGTTTTACCTCTGACTTTAAATTGTATACAAGGTAAAACCAATATCGGTCCCCAAATATTATCATCCATTTCAGGCTTTACATCCTACTTACAAGATTTCTTTGTTCCCTATTATAATAAAACGTTCATAATATTCGAAATATTTATATTAACTTAATTTAATATTAAAATACTAAGCTCTAACCATTTTTCCATGACCTTGAAGTGTAGTAGTTCTCGTAGAATGGGACTGTTATTACATTTCCTACAAACTACTTTGTAGTTGGTGTTTCTTCATGTATAGCTCGCAATTTGAATTACTCATCGTATCAGCGGCATTTCCATAGAAATCAAAGCACACAACAAAACGGATGAAAAGCCAATGTGGGGGAAAAATAATTGGTTAACAGAAATCTAAACTATAAAATCGATTAAAGTCATTGGGAAGAAATAATAGAAAGATTTAAGGAAATCATAAAAAAGGAAAACGAGTTGGTGATAGTGTAATAAATACCTTTAATTAAAACAGTAAAACGTTTCAATTTTATTTATACATAGATTTAATAAATTAAAAAAAAGTATATTTTTAAGTCAGACTTAATTCAGGTGCTCCTGTATTTCTTCTCTTCTTCCCTATAAAAAACAGTTGACCAACTATAAAGACAGGTACTTATCAGTAACAGCTTATGGAAAGATTTAGGAACTTGACAAACAAAAATTGAAAAGTGTGAAAACCAAGAAGCAGTGGCAAGCACTTTTCCCATTTTCCTTCATTCGCTTCTTTTAAATTTTGCATTTCCCTTTTTTCTGGTTGTGTTTTGGATAAGGAAGAAAGGGATAGCCAGCTGTGGGCGATGGGTGGCGGTGCCAAAAGGACAATGGTTCAAGTGCAAAGAGGACGCCAAGCCGCATGCAACAACGGCAGCAACGAACGCACGAAGGACATGCCATGCAATTCCTCTTCTGTGGTGAGTTTCCGCATATTGCGTATACGCCGTGTATGGTGTGTAGAGCGACCGAGACGGAATGCCCTCAGACAGAGAGAAAGAGAGAGAGAGGGAGAGCGGTGCTATTTATAGAAAGGGAGCTCCGAACCGAGCTCAGCCTTGATTCCGCCCTTGAACTAACATTGCTGGCGAACTATTCCTGTCCCGTCTCCTGTTCCTGTGCGTTTTTTTCTGTCTGTTTCCCCTTCGACAGTCCCAGCCGTCACAGCTGGAAACCAGTCGGCGGAGGGGATATATAGAGTATCGGGGGATATCATCATCATCATCAGCCAGTGCATATGTCGCCAGTCAAGCGGTGATTTTGTGTTTGCGGTTCGCTCTTTCATACTGCCCCATGCATGTCCTTGTTGCTGCCGCCTGTGAACTCAGCGGGCCTTTGACATTGATTTTGTGCATCCTGCGAGCCCCAAACTCAACTCAGCTGAGCTGTCAGTTGCTTATGTCATGCCAAATTTATTTATATGCCGCCCCACACACAGCAAATAATTTGATTGTTTTGCAGACAAAATTAAAGGGAAAATAAGCGGAAAAGTGGCAGTTGTAGTTGTGTATTGAGGAAAAAAAGATATGCTTAAGTACAAATTTTAAATTAAACATACAAATATATCTGAAATAGAATCCCTGAAACAAAGACGATTTTTAATAATAAGAATCACTCAGCCAAGTTTATTTGCAATTTGAGGAGAACCTTGATTTGTTATTAAACTCTGCATTTGTGTGATATTGAAGATATGGGAGACATTGAAGATATTGGAGAGGTGCTCGATGTTTAGATAGCAGTTGAGATATCAATATTTAGACACCAAAGAAAACATTATATGTATAGGTTATATAAGCTTTACAAACCACATGCGAAATTTTAATTTAAAACAAATACTCTTATGGGGTAAAATAAAGCCCATAAACTATTCACACATTTCTTAAATATGTTTTTAATAAATAAACTCCTCAAAAAATTAAATATCTATCCTAAACCTCTTTTAAAAATAAATATTTCTCATTAATAACGTACTACTCAAATTTCATATTAAATTCATTGGCTTTTTAGTTAAACATTTTTATATTTAAAAACTTAAATAAACTTCTACAAAATTTTATTATTTCCTTAATTACAATATCTTAGATCTCCAAAAAAGGGAATATTCCATATTCTGTCATTGCAGCCAAGATTTTTTATCAGCATTTCCCCTCGTTTCTTGCCATGCATTTAAAATTGATGCGTAATAAATGCAAAAATAATATGCAAAAAGGCAGAAAAAACGACGATTTTGAGGGAAAAGGCGGAACAAAAGAGGGGGAGGTTGATGAAAAGACAAAAGGAGAAATGGAAAGGCAGCAGCAGCAAACTACAATTGAAACTTGAGCAAACAAAGGGCAGCGTAAAATGTTTGCAAATTGAATTTCAAGTAAATATGAGCAATGCAATGTGAAAAGTAAATACACCGAGAGAAACACAGATGCACAGACACAGAGGCCAGACTCTCTCAGCCGTAATAGTTTGGTGTATCTGTGTGGGTTCTAGTATCTTTCGCTGGGTTCCGCTGTGTGTGTGCATCTTTGTATCTATCGAATGCAGTTTGTGCGCTTTAAAAGGAATTCTGTAGTTTATGCATGGGATGCGTTGTCTATATAAAGTTCTGCCTCTCTCTCGCTCTAGTCTTCCCGGCTAGGCCCTCTCTTTTTGCTCTACCTCCTCCCCTCTCCCCCTCTCTCTTTCTGTCTCTCTCTGTTTCTATGACTGTACTGTACGGCGGCCATGGCAACGACGTCATCGCATCATCGCATCGTCGTGCGTTGAGATGCCGAACCTAGCCAGCAATGGCGGCGGCGGCGGGCTCTCCGCCACTTACCATCTGCGCCCATCCTCCTGGCCCCCATCATCTCTGGCTCCCATCTCTCTGTCGCCAGAGCGAGGCGAGGCGCGAAGAATAAAACAGAATAAAAGCGAACAAAAAAATGAAAATAAAATGTGAAAAATCTACGGTGCAAGCTCTAAAGATTGAAAAAGTCTTTAATAGCAACTAATGGGGAGTCTCTAGGAGTCCAAAGACAGCTCTTAAATTTAGAGAATTCTTCTGAAATTTTTTAGTGTTTTTAAATGATATTTTTAAAAATGATCTATTCTTTAGTGATTTAAGATTACCTTAATCAGTTTTATTTATTCTTATAAAAAGAATAAATATTTGTTACCTATATCCAGCCTGCACTGTAAAAAAAATGTAGTCAGGCCACAAACACACCGCAAACAACGGAAAATAAAAGGAAAACAGAAAACAGGCATACAAAAACTAGCCGCAACAACAATGCAAGTACTTCCACCTCTCCCACCTCCTTCCTTACCCTGGCCACTTGCTCCCGAGTCAAGTCCATGTTCTTGGTGGCGTTCTTGTAGCTCTCTCTCTTTTGTGTATCTGTATCTATAGAATGCGTTCTCCTGCCTCTTCTCCAGCTGCATCTGCGGAAAACTACGAGGTTTTATGTGGCAATAGTGGGAGAGGAAGGTAAGCAGCTTAGTGCACAATTAAAGCCGTCTTTTTTTGCCTCCTTTTGGCAAAATATTTCAATTAGGGAGCACAACATATTCACATAACGCATACGCCACGTAGGCAGATTAGAAGGGCTTACGGGATGAGAATCCACAGGGGGAAATAGGCGAAAGGCAATGGAATTTTAATCGTTGAAAATTATGACAGAAGTTGGTAGCCACCATCTAGAAAAATTATAAAGGAGGAACTCCCAAAGAAGAGGAAGCGTAGAATTATCATTAAAAGCGAGTAAATAGGAAGTGAAAGATTTTATTGGTATTTGCTAGAAATATTTCCCAGGAATTTTTAAAGTATTTGTAAAGATTCTTCTCAATACAATTATATTAAAATTCTGCTATAACTTTGTATGGATTTTTAACCCAAATCCCACACTTAAATTTTCCTAAGAACTGGACATATTGAAAACTCTAAGAAAGTATGCCATTTTCTTATTAACCAATTCCTAAATCTGGCATAAAATCAAACTCTACCATAAAACACTGACAAACTTATATCAAAAACTGTCAAATACAGATTTTCCCAGTAATTGCTGCAGCTGCTGCTCTGTTATGTTGTGTATACGCCATGTTGACAAACTGCACCTGCAGCCAAAGGCTGCTGGCGCTCTGCTTTCCAGCTGCGCCATCAATAACTAACGACCATAATCCTGGTCACCCGTGGCTAGTCATCCTTACCCCGTTCTTCCTTGTTTCATTTACCATTCCGCATCGCCATGGCAGCGCGACCGAACGACTAATGCCATTTGGCGTTGCCAGGCAATTGGAGCGCAGATGAATCCACAATTCATGGTAGCAAAAGGGCCAGAAGGAGAGATTAACCCCTCCGCGAAGTGCTCGACTGACTTTTACGGTGAGTTGAGTGCGCATGTGAAGGAGGATCGGGGTCATCATCTTTCGTCCAAGAAGGGTTCCCTAACTGTACTCAAAATATCGTATTCAGAGCATGACAAAAGGGGAATCCTCGGCGGAAAGGAAACTACTACAAAAAAAGTGAAGAAGAAAGGGGGATATATGCAGATATATAGAGATTGCATTCCGCTCACACACAAAGGGTTAGCTTTGTCTCTACAGTGCAATATGCAAAAATAAAAAAATGCATGTGTACATCGCTGCCTCGTAATGAATGTCATCCGTTTCACTTTGAATTATGTCATCCCAGTGTGACACACATTTTTATAGCTTAGATACACACACAACTGTGGATATGTGTGTGTATATACAATCGTGGAATATATAAACCAAAACATGGAATGGTCTGACCATAGCAAATGGTCTTTGGTTTCATAAAGCCTTTGTTTCTGTTTGCTCTTACATCCTATGTATATTTTTGCGAAATTGAGATGCTTTGGATTACTATTATTCTGAATATTAAATAAATAGTGGATAAAACTCTACAGAGTCAGAAAAAGGAAGAATGCTTGCCTTGCAATAAATTCACAATTCTATAATACAAACCCATTTTGTTAATTGTGTAATCCGATATGGCTCAACAATTACAGAAAATTGCAATAATTTACAGAGAATATTCCAGCCCCAGACAACAATAGAAAAAACAGCACTGTTTAATATCTGAAATACAAAAAAAATTGGACCAATAAAGAATTGTTCTCACCAAGCAACAATCTATTTAAACGAACCAAATTGAAATGAATGTGAAAAAACTCAGCTATGAGCTTACAATAAGTATCAGTTATTTCATAATTAAAGAGGAATTTGTAGCTTTTCATTAAAAACAAACTTTGATAAAATATAAACTGTATTATGTACTAAAGGAATCAATAAACATTCCTTTCAATCAAGTTAAAAAAATGTTTACAACAGAAAACCCTTACATTAGCTCAGCAAAAAACTCCCTTACACCAGTATCAGTATCTCTGATCGTTGTAGTCATTATTTTCGGGTCTTAATTTCACGAGATTTTATCATAAACATAAAACCGAAATTGCAGCTCGATATCAACACCAGCAAATCCCATTTAATACTGGCCAGCGCTCTCGAAATTGCTTGAAAATTATATGGTAGCTTCGCGTTAACCCCTTGTTGCCCCCCTCCCTCGCTGAATTTAACGGTACAACTAATTTATGCCGCCAGCCAAGAGAAGAAACTTCTAAAGAATTGGCCCGAAACAAAACAAGAAGAAAGAACTGAGAAACAGAAAATGAACTCGGACTGAAAGGCGGAAGTTCGCCAAAGAAGCCAATTGAATGCAGCAACAAAGTTTAAGAACAAAAATAAAAACGAGGAGAATTGGAGAACAAGTGCAGTTCAGCGAAGCTTTAAAGTTTTTGGGTGAAAGGGAAAAACAAAAAAAAAAGGGGATACTCTTACCAAGGGTATCTGAAATTTTTGAAAGTTTAATTCAAAATAACAGAGCTATCAAATGTTTCAATTTCTTTGAGTTTTTTTTTATACAGCCAGGACTAAAACAATTTAAGAAATATGGTCACAAAATAGAAGAAAACTGAACATTTAATACACAACTTTAAGTTTTTTTTTAGAATATTTACCCTTTCGGCTATCTGCTATATTTTTTTTTGCTTTTGACCTCTCATTTGATTAAGAAAGAAAGACATGGAGAATGGGAATTGCTGGCGGGACAGAACTCCAGTTAATTGGCAGCTGCCTTGGACAGGGAAGACGACCGAAGGAGTTCGAGCAAGAAGCAACCGGTTTCCGCAGACACTTTTCCTCAGCTTCTTCGCTAAAAATTTGTGTTTGTTTGGACAACGTGGCGTATGCGTAATTAGATCTCTGAGTGTGTTTGCATTAGCTTCGTTTGCTAATTGGACTAAAGCCCAGCCTTAGCGCACATTGCACTCGGAAGCTAAACAAAAGGAGCGATATAAAGCTGTTCTAGTGCTAACCAACAGAAGTGCACTGAGAGAAAATCGAGGGGGAAACTATTTTGAGACTGAAAACTAGTGAAGAAAATAATAGTTGGTTTCAAAAATCTGAAAAAAAATCTAGCCTAATACTTACTACTAAAATGTACTGAATATAAAAATTTAAGTTTTAATATAAAATTATTATAAGACCATAATGCAACATAACATGAATTAGGAACATCCAAGTAAGAAATCCTTTGTATTTATTTTTAAATAATTTTTCTAAGTGCTAGGCGGACATTGGCAATGCTTTGAGGCTGATAATGACGATAATGATGATGATGGAATTCAGGTTTTGGACTCTAAACGATCCTCGACTCTAGGGTGCGATGGCAATATGTTATTGCCGTCTCTTTTGTCTGTCTTTCAGGGCACCCCACCCCTTTTTAGCAGTGACGTTGCGTTGCATTCTTTTTTATTCATTCTGTTTTTTTTTTTTTTTGCAAACGAGCATAAAACGAGTTTTTGCCACTGTTCTTCCCGCTTTTTTTTGCCGCTTCTACTGGTTGTTTCCCCCATAAACCCCCCAAAATCTCTTCTTGTACCCCTTTGTTCCACGTACCACGCTCTATTGGACTCTTGATGCGCCACGACTTTGGTTCGTCTACCTTCTGGCTTTTGTTTAGTTGCCATGTTGCATAGGATTTTGAACTCGTTTTGCGTTGCATGTGGCGGCGTCCCTAACCTAACCTAACTTTTCAGCTCGAAAGGCCTGGATTTTTCCCCCTTTCCTGAGGCTTTTGTGTTCAAAAACAGACAGACACACAGAAGGTAGATGTAATAAAAAACATACAATATTTTATGGGCTTTCATTGTAGAAATTTCGTATATGTACATTCGTCGCTATCTCTCATCTGTCGGTCTTTCGTTGCCTGTGCTAATTGTTTAATTAACCCGATTTGTACGGAAACTGTTGACATTACGACTTTCTGTGCTAAATGGACTTGAGAAGGGAGAATTCAAGAAAAGATTTTTATAATTTTTGTAGTGTTTAATATATTTTATTTTCTTCTTTAAAATATTTTATTACCAAACAAATTAAATTTTCTGCCTAGAACCACCTTTGGAAACTTTGTACCTTTTGTGGTCTCCCTTCAAAAATTCTTGTAAACTTAACTCTCTTTCTAGCCAAAAACTTTTCCTGTCAACTGAGTGCAGTTTGTGTGAGTTGCTCCCACATGAGAAAGATTTCTTTTTAATGGAAATAATTGCGATTTTGTGCATAATTTATGACTGGCAGCCCACGCACACTGGCAGAAAAGAAGCGGAGCACTCATAACTCACTCAGGGCAAAAGACAAACGGATGCTTACGCTCTTTCCAGACAACAGCGGGTGTTAAAATAGGATCAGGGATGGCTTTACATGAGTTAATTCCTTTTAATGACAAATTTTAAATTAAAATGAAAACTTGTTATTAATTGTATATTAAACTTGGAATATGAGCTACGTAGAATATTTTGTTGTGACTTGGATAATCTTGAGTTATTTTTTTGACCCCAACTGTAACTCTTTGGAGCTCTCTCTATCCTTCTGTCCTCTTGTGGCAATATGAAAATGTTGAAAAGTAATTTGTGGCACACATGTGGGTGGGATTTGAATAAAAGCCAGTTGGGCGACTGAGATGACACAGGGTGCAATGGTGGGCTAGGGGGTGTGAGGGGGGTGTAGAATGCAATCAACAACAATGAGAAATTACAGACACCACAGAGCAAAAGGCAACAACAAGAACAACCACAACAAATGTGTGTAAGTTGCGCGTATTTCCTGTCTGTCTCGGTGTGTGTGAATATGCAAAATGAATGAAAATGTCAGAAAGGCAAGAAACAAAAAAAAATGCACTTAGGTGAACGTTTAGTTTAGACCCAGAAATTAGATTTTTACTAAAGTAAATTTTTATTGACAAATATTCACTAAAAACTTTAATTAACGAAATGTTTTCTTTCCGGTTTCTGGATTATCAATTTAAGGCAACAATTTTAGTGATTTAAAATGTCAAACGTTATTTTTATGCACAATTTTAATTAAATTTTAACTAATTTCAAAAATATGAAAATATTTTGCTAGTGCAAATAAAGTTCAATTGAGATTTCTGCAATGTAAATGCAGCGGGTGAAATGCGAAAGAGCAAAGCCAAGGCAAAGGTGTTCTCAAGAGCGACAAAACCAAAAAAAAGCTAAAAAACGGGGTAAAGCTCTGCTCTTGGTTTGCCCATTGCTCTCCTCGGCACTCTTTGTGTTTATGGGCTCTCTTCGAAAGCATGGCTGTTTTTGTTATTGCTGGTGGTGGTGCTGCTGCGCTGCAAGTTGCGTGTCATTGACCTTTGAAATTGCATGTTGCTGCTGCTGGTGCTGCCGGCGTCGCTTATGTATGGGGCTGCGCTCCTCTGCCTCTGTGCCATTCTACGCTACTTCGCATTGGAACTGCCACATGAGGCAGCCTGCTGTCTGGTCGGCTCACGTGCATCCCTTCTCTGTCGCTCTTGCCGCTCTTGCTCTCGCTTGGTATTGTTGTTTGTGTGAATTATATTAAGGAAGCAGCTCGCAAAAAAATATACTCGTACTTCTCCTCTGCTTCCTCTTATTCCGCTGCTTATCTTCCGCCTTCTTCATTGTTGTTATTGTTGTTGCCCCCGAAAGTTATTTCAATATCTTCGACGGGTGCTTTCCTTTCTCCTTCTTTTCCGTGGCCAGAAATCGGACGAAGGTTCTTCTCATTTTTAATGAATTTCCTAGCTTATACCTTGGCTGCCTTGAGCATCAATAACATCATTTTTTTAATGAATATAACATTAAAAAATGTTATAATTATTGAGATATACAATTATTAAATATTATTATTCAGATATACTAAAATATATCAAATAATTATGTAAGGTACAACGAGGAGAAAGAAACCCAACTGGGAATTCTTAATTCTGGAATTAAACCGGAAATTCGCCAAAAAGTATGCTACGTAAAGTTGGTAAAAAATTAGTTTTATTAAAATCGCAGAATTGATACTAAAATGATAATTATTTTAAAAATATTATTTAATTAGTAAAATAATAAAGACTAAAAACGACATTTAAGTCCCTGGAGCGACTATATTTCGACAAACTTGACATACAAATACGAGAATGCAGACGCGATTGTCTTGCCTCAACATCTCAGGGTCCCAGAGTTCCAGAGTCTCTGAACTTGCAGAGTTTCCCCCTCCGAGTTCATTGAACGCCTTTGCCAGACATAAAGCAAACGCAAACTCAATAAGCGAACGCGGCGAGCAAATAAACAGCAGCCAATAAGAGATACGGATTGTGCAGATATAAATCGCCACCGAAGATACTCTTTTTTTCAAATCCCAAGGAACTGGGCAAAAAGAAACAAATCGGGGGAACAGGTTGACAGGGTCCAGGTCCAGGTTCGGGTTCGAATTCAGGTACAGGCATTGAACGATCAATCAATATACATGGATTTAGATAATGGACTTTAGTTGCTAAAGGGATATATCGCTTAGAAGCTTATTTAATGTGGTATGACTCTTTGAATTTAGTCGTAAGATAATGATCTGTATTACTTTAAGAGATTCTGACCTATGGAAATTATGTTTCTTTGTGGTAATATTTAATTTATTTATATGTTTTTTAAATATTTATTGAGATATTTTTTATAAGGTAGGACAAAGAAATTTCTTGAAAACTAAATTTATCATTTTTAAAATCTCCAGAGATTTTTAAAGTCTTTACATAATGAATTTAATAGAAAGGAAATTAATATTTAAAATCGGTTTCTGATTTATTGGTTTTATAGAACTGCCTTTCTTACGATGCCCCAGAAAAGCTTTACATTTAATCGCGAAATTGCCTTAAGCCCTTAGTGCACTCCCGTAATCCCCAAAATATAAATGCGACAGCATAAGCACAAGACTCTCTTCCGCGTCATCTGCCAGATGATTTAATTGCTTGGTGGCCGGGGCGACAAATAAATAATAATATTGCACAATCTCGCCGCTCAGCTACCAACAAAGAAGTGGCCAGGACAGGCGGAGACAGTCAAAATAAGGCAAGTGACTTTGGCTTAGGCAAGGGAAAAAGGGAAATAAAAGAAAAGAGAACAGAGCCAGACCAAGACCCAGACTCGGCCATAAAAAGGAGCAGTCAATGTACCCAAAAACACAAAAAAGAACAGCCACTAAAAGAGGCACACAGAGCAAGGGAAAAAACGGAGTCAAGCTAAGTGAAGTAAAGAAGAACCGTAGCATGACGCGGCAGAAAGAATAATAGCAACAACCACAACAGAGGCAGCCATGACCCACACCAACAAACAGGAAGAGCGAAACGGGGAGAATGCCAAAACAACACAGCTTTTGCCCAAAATGAAGCGGCAACTGTAATAAAAATGCAGGAGCGCTGAGTTTTGCTCTGCCCTATGGGTGGGAGGGGGTGGGTGTGTAAAAAGAGTGTGCATAGAGAGCGGGCATTTACTCGCTTCAACGCCAAATTTCAATTACAATTACCAATACGAGTGAGTGCGATGGAGACCGCGGTAGAGGACTGAGGAAAACTAGGAAGTTTACAACACAGGAAAGATAGAACAATACAGAAGAGGAGAATGCACAGAAAATATACATTTTTTTATTAAAGCAACTCGTTTAGCATAGGCCAAGAAGCAAAGCCAGAAAGTATGCAATGATTTGCACTATTTCTCATTTACTTTCATCTATAATAAAAAAACAAAAATAAAAAATTTTCTTCAGTTAACACAAGAAGTCGCTAAAAGAGTTCAATAAATACCTATTATTTAAACATAAATTTCAAAATTTAGTTTTATATCCTTGACTGAAAAAATAACTTCAACTTGACCTTAAAGTGTTAAGGTACTTAAGGTCCAGTTGAAGTTCTCCCTATAAATAGTAATTTTCATAAACAGTCTTGTATAAATAAAAAAAATACGATCTGATCAAGTTATCTGTAAACTTTTTCGCTCTCTGTAAGCAACGGTGGGGAAGCGACCGAAAGAGTGAATGGAGCACAAACCGAAATGAACGGAATCGCGGGATCGAATGGAGATGGATATGGGATATTGGAGACTATGGAGACTCGCTCTCTTCTTGTTGTTGGGACCATCGTGTTTGGCCATTAAAAATGGCTGCTAACATGGCTGCGAACAACACTCACACTCGCACACACTCTAAAGAAGAGCAACAGACACTGCAGGAGGAGACACATAACACACACACACAAGCAAACAGCAACTCCATTTAAATCGGAGCAGCTCCACGAATGAAGTTGCAAAACAGAACGCCCAAAGGTTAATCAACTTTGCAGCTCTGGCACTCGCCAAAACTCTCCCATCTGCAATAGGGTTGCCGCTGCCACTGCCACCGTGCAGCGCAACTCCACATTTGTTGTTGTCTGTGGCACGAAACGGGAAGCGGCAGCGAAGGAGTACAGTGGAACAGGCAGGCGAAGGCCAAGCAGCAGCTTCTAATTGAATTGGATGGATGTTGTTGACTCTGCTTCACTCTCTTCTCTTCTCCACTCCACCGCCTGCCGCCCCTCTTATCGTTGCTCCCATGGCAATGGCATTGAGTGAGAATCAACAACAGCCACGAGCAGCGCACTGGCTCTTCGAAGAGAGCGTTGCAAGAGTTAGAAGAGTTAAAGAGTGCGGTCTATTGCATAATTTTGTGCAATCTGCCTACGAGTAGGTGCCTTTATTACATGTGTGTAGGTGCTCATGTGTGTGTGGCATTGGCTTTGACTTCATGCCTGTGTGTGTGTTGGTGATTTGGCCTTGGTTTTTTGCCAAGCTTCAAGTTGCCACTAATCGGAAAATTGTTTAGTGGCACAAAATTCATTTTAGCAATTAAGCAGAGCAGGAAAATCAATACTTAAAAAGGACAAATAAGGTAGTAATATTTGTACATTTTTTAAAGCCAAACTTTTATTCCATTTACCTTTATTTGTAGCAAAACAAAAATATGAAATTCTTAAAATGATAATATTTATAATATTTTAATTTTAATTTTAACTTACATAAACACATGTTATTTACACAGTTTATGGCCATTTCCTCATTATTTAATTGGTTTTATTTACTTACCGAGTTTCCCTTCAATAATTTCCACCAATCACTGCAAATTACCATTGAAATGTCGCAGTTTTAATTCAATTTTGTGCTGCCAGCGATAAATGAAAATTAATGGCAAAAATGTTATTTGACAAGGCGCGCTCGCTTGGAGAGAGTGAAGGAAAAGCATACAGTTTCCAGATGATTGCATCCTGCCGAATGGGCAGAAATGAAAATCTACATGCATATATTTTTTGTGATTAATGAGCCAGGGCCAAGGGCCACGCTGCGTATACGCAACGTTTCTCATAAATAATGGAGTTTTAATGAAATTGCAGCACAACAAATTAAATACATGCGGGGAATGATTGATTTAAATGTATATTAAAGGGAAATTTTAAAATTATTTTAAGCTAAAGATGTACAAAATATAATGGGGATTTCATACGTGTGGTATGAGTGATATTTTACGCACATTTGACTATGTTTTCGTAGTGCGCCCAGGGTTACAACTATTTTGCTTTGCTTTATATTGTTGTCAACCCATTCCAATGTACCAAATTATTACAACTAATATTATAATTTATATTTCCCGAAAAAATTAACGTCTGAAATATAAATATTTAAAGCCCTGTGCATTTTCTCTGCGTGCACTAAATTGTTATTTCTATGAAGCTGAGAAAGTAAACAAAAAGAGAGGATTGACCGAAAGCCAAAGAGAAGCATCAAAGAGAAACCGAACGGGGTTTGCAAAAAAAGAAAAAGGGAAAAAAGAATGCAAAAATATTTGCAGCGCTGTGTTACCGGTTTTTATGGTAGGAAGGAAACCCGCTCTCGCAGCGCATTAGTGTGTGCAGTGTGTGTGTGTGTGTGTGTGTGTGTGTGTGTGCTGTGTGAGTGACGACGGCGGCAGCGTCTGTCTGTTGTTGAGGCAGGTCCTGGCCGGAATACGCGAAAATAGGTACAGCCAACGAACTGCTGCGCTCCAGACGACGACCGACGACGGCTGTCTACCACCGAACGAGCGGCGGGCAGGCAGCAGCAGCTCCTTCCTTTTAGCTGCAAAAACATGTGGCAGCACCAATGGGTGAAGACGCAGCAGTACCAGTACCAGTACCAGCGTCAGCGCCATCATATACCATACATATAGCATGCTGCAACATGGGAACTGAACTCGGCAGCACACATATAGCCAAAACACTCGATAGATACAGCCGCCGTCGCAGTCGCCGCTCTGCTCTGCCCACAGCTAGCTTTGGCCATGGCTTCAGGTTCGGCTTCAGCCTCAGTTTCGCTTCTGAGCTTCAGCTGCAGCAACCGCTTCCCACATAAATACATCTGTGTACACTATATACACCCGTCTATATGCTGTTCGTGTCTAACTACTTTTTATTTTTCGGCGATTCCTCCTTCACCTTGGCGGAAAAGGGAAAAAGATGAATATGTAATGCAATTTCAGCCATCGTTCTGGCGTTCCTTTGTTGCAAATTCAATCTGCAGCGGCAGCGATCGGCTTACGTGGCCAGAGGCAATGGGCAGAGAATCCATCGAGGATTAGGCCAAGTCAAGTGGAATTGTCTCTGGCCACAAAAGGAGCACAGAGCAGCAGAGCGGAGCACAGAGAGCGCGGGCCATAAACGTGCAGTTTTGCCAAATGTGTAATCCAAATCCAAATATTAAATCAAGAAAGCATTTCTAAACAAATCAATTGAGGATTTTGTAGCAGAGTCAAGTGGAAGCAGCAACGAATAAAGGAAAATATACAAATAGTTCATAAAGCAAATCAAATTGAGGACTTTGGGGATTCATATTGCTGTACGGACAAAGCATAAATTCATAATAGTAAAAAATAACAAAGGCATAACGTTTCAAAAAGCCAATAAAATATTTAAAAAAGACCAAAAGTAAACTGTGATAGAACTAGTGAAGTGTATTTGATTATAAAGTTTACCATAATTTAATTTAATATTCCTATTAATATAAAGAGATAAAACCCCATCAGTGAATTAACTAGTCAGTGTGCCTCCAAAGTAAACTAAGTTAAACAGTGCTTAAAAAAAACAAATAATGAGTAAACATAAGAAGTTTCAAGTCTTAATTAAATACAATACTGGATAGCAATTCAATTTAAGATTGTAATAAAAATATAACGTTTTAGCAGAATGAATTTTCTATTAAACTTTTGGAAATACTTTAATTATTATACCAACACAAGATTAAATTAGGCAATTATTTAATCGAATATATATGTCACAGGCTAATTTTAAAATATAATATTATATAATTTATTTTTTAAAATCTATTATTTCTTTCTTGCAGATATCTAATAAGGCTACCTTGATGACTAGTAAGAAGAAACCATAAATGTAACAAGTATTTCAAAGTATCACTCATTTCATTAATATATAAAATAAATAAACAAACCAAAAGAATGCGAATATTAACATTACTTCTTTATCCTCCAGATAAAATCTTGGAGACTACCGCATAATGCAACATTAAATAATCGTCAATGTAAATCAAAACTAAATGCAAAGCAATTTGGAAAATATTACGAAACTATTGCAGAGATGACTCAGAGGAAGTCCTTTCATCCTGCTGGAATTTCACAACTTCACGGAAATGGATTAAACGCGTTTTTCCCTCCCCGCCAGATGGGGTTGCTTTTATATACTTCCTTCCCCCGAGACGAATGCAATTCGTACAACGACTTCTAATCCAACACAAGAAAGAAATGGTGCATACTTACATATGGACCATTAACAGAAACCCGTAAATCCGAACTTGTGCTGTTTTATATCTGTTACAAGACCGGCATTATGGGAGTCTGTCAATGCAAACAACTGGTTTTTGGCAACAAAATCAAAACAGACAAACTTTAAAGCACATAATAATGGAGGAAAATTAAAACTAAAAAAGAGAGTATACAAAATGGTAAATTAATAAAACAGAGCATTTAATTCTCTAGAAATAACAAAGCCGTTAAGAGGAAAATTTTAAAACCAATCGAATATATGAATTTAAATGTATAAATATAAATCACCCTATAAATATTACAAAAATAATTTAACTAAGAAGGAGCCCATCATTTTTAAAATAATAAATGAAAGTTAAAACTTAAAAAGAAAATTCAATAAATACTAAATTGATTAAATATGTTCATCACCTAAAACACACATGAATAAATAAATAAATTTAGAACCATCCTATAACCCAGCTTATTTGCATCGTAAATACTTATAAATAATTATTTTATTATTTATTTTGAATTAAAAATAACTCCTTGCTTTAATATTTCATATAATTTTTCCCCATTATTATTCTTTTTGTTTGCCAACAACAAATTTTGTTTAACCGAAAACAAAAACAAAACCAAAACCGAAACACACAAAATAAAAGCCGACCCAAAAGATCCTTTAATTTACCAAAAAATCCACCCAGCAAAAGGGACTAAACCAAGGACCTTTTTCTCTCTGGCAAATTGAGGTAGTAGGTTGTATAGTAGTAACTACAAATCATACTATACAATGTGCTAGCTTTCTTTGCTTGACTACAAGCCGCAATTTAATCCAAGAAACCACCAAAATCACAGCCAGAAAATTGTGAAAAAATGACAAGAACAAAAGCAAGAACAGTGAAACCGTCTACGTGTATATGTAAATATATTGGCATTGATAGTGACATGTGCAAATGTTTGTATGGCTGATTCCCTGAGACCCTAACTTGTGACTTTTAATACCAGTTTCACAAGTTTTGATCTCCGGTATTGGACGCAAACTTGCTGATGTTAGCAAAAAAAGTAAGATAAAAAGCAAGAGCTGCAAGAGGGCAAGTACTCTATTGGAAATATACATTCTGGAAAGGTAAAGGTCTGCATTCTTCAGCGAATACTATTTATATTTATTGAGCTTCAAGTTTCTTCTACAGAAAATGCAGCAGTTCTGGTTTTATGTAAGAGGCGCTGATGACTTCATGACTCACCTTTTGGATTTTATTTGCATTTAAGACTTTCTTGGATCGGAATAACCGGGAATAATTATAAAGTTTAGTATCTTAAACTCTTTTTAGCTTGTTTTATTTTATTTTAAATTATTTTGATTTAGTTTATTTATTAAAAATTTACTTGGAGGCATAATGCGCTAGTGTAAGAAGGATAACATAATCTAAAATATCCAGAATACTTCGAAAATTTTAGTGTATTTATGGTTTAATGGGTCGAAAATGACTCCTTCACTTATTTTTAAAATTTTTGACTGGTTTTATTATATTGTCAACGTTTTAGAATTATATTTTCCAGATCAAAGTTAATATAAGAATTCTTAAAAATTGTTATTGTCAAGTCTCATTCCTCCCCTTCCAATAATAAACCATCTCATTATTTTTAATATTTTTCTTACTTGAAAATCTTTATTGCAAATCACAATAAACTATACACGATTTTGGATGAATTTAAGCTATAAACTACAACTATGTTCTAGAGATACCATGTTTTGTGAATAAATCGATGAAAGTACGAACAATTTCATTGTCAAAAGGGAGATGGTACAAAATATATATGCATATACAATTCATAGATCGGAAGGGGCGATCGACTATGCTGATCCCTCACTGATGCGTGCACTTGTTGTCCTTGGACTTCTTCTTACGATCTTCACTTGAATTTGATCGTCGCGTACCCTGAATTGGCATGTAAGGCGGCGTGGGGCTGGCACTTTGATCTGCACAAAGGATATAAAGGATCAATATATAGCGGGGCATTTCCGGGGGCAGCTTTAAATACATATATACCAAAATTGCCGCCGGACTTGGAGTACTTCATGTGCGGCGATATGTCCTGGCCACTGTGATGGGAGCTGTCATGGGAGCCGGCCTCGGAGCCATAGTGCTCCGATCTGTGGGGTAATTTGGGAAATATATATTTTTTAAATTTCTTTAAAATATCAAAGGTATTTGAACCCACCTCGTCATGGAATTGTGGGCCTGCAGCTGCTGCACCGCCTCCGCGGCCATGTGCAACGACACGGGCCTCTGTCCCGGCCGGCAACTGTCCACTGGCAGTGTGTAGATGTCATCCTCACCCCGCCCGGGGGCCATGTTCAGGCTCCTCTGCTGCTGCTGTCTCTGCATGGAGCTGTGATTGGATCCCCCATCCCGGGTAAGGCTTCCATTCGTCAGAGGTCCGTTGTGCGGCCTCTGTTCGCGACTGTTGTTGAGCACATCGATGGGATTCGAGTAGGCCTCCACGTCAATGTCGGCGGCCTGCGTGTGATTGGAGAGGCAGTCCTGGGGCAGGGCCATCAGTGGACCACAGTGGGAGTTGGTGCCGCAGAGCAGGCTGCCATTGGCGGCGGCGGCGGCCTCCTTCTGCTGCGATTTTCGCAGACGAGCTTTCTCCTTGGCCCTCTTGGCCTTGGCTTTCTCCTGGAAATATATCGATTTGCTGTTAACAATTCCTTCTTTGTGGCTAGTTTGTGGTTGCTAACCCTGTCCTGTAGCATTTTGGCCAGTTCCTTGTCCTGGGCCTCTATTGCCAGCATGCGATCCCTGTGCTCTTGGCGGACACAGTCCTTGGACTCGATAGCCTGCAGTCTCCGGGCCAGCAGCTGCAGGGGAAGGGAAAGTTATAAGTAAACACTGTAAACCAGGGATAGTAGTAGTTTTACCGCATCTTTCTGCTCCTGCTTGAGCTTCTTGCTCATCTCCTGGATCTCCTCCAGCGGCAGTCCGATCTCCCTTAGGCTGGCATAGTCGCAGGGATCCACGTAGAGCTCAATATCGTCGGCATGCTCCTGCATGTGCCGCTCCACGGCCTTGGCTGATCCCGATCCCGGTCCCGGTCCCGAAACCAATCCATAATTCCCCACCAGCTGGTCGTACTTCTCCGGCGACAGTTTCTGAAATTTCGGTTCGGTTCTTAGGAGGTTTTCATGGGAGGGGGAGCGCTGTTTCTGGAGTGACGACGCGGCTGTCTTGGCAGCTGCATCGACAACGCTGGCCGATGTTGCTGCTGCCGGCGGGACAACGGCAATGTTGTAGTCGCGTATGCTGTCAGCAACATCGGCATAGTCCACCACCTCGTCGATGCCAGCCGCCGAGCTGTGTTGTTTCTGCTGTGTGTGGCTGTGCTGTGGGGTGGTGTTAGGTGTGCTAGCTGATGATGGAGTTGTGGAGTGTGTTCCAGCAGGTCGACGTGCCGGCGATGATGATGGATGTAGCGGCTGCTGCTGCTGTGCCTGGTGAGGAACGTGACGATGTGAGTGCACAGAAATGAATATTTACATGTTGTGGGGGTTAAAATGTATAGTTTTTTGTATAGGAAATTAAAGATACTATTTTATAATATATAATTTGTTTGATTTTTGGCGAATAAAATATAGTAGCTTCACTTTGAGTTTATAATTTGTGTTTAAGATTATTTTAAGTTTGTGTTTTTTAAACCAAATTAAAAAAAAGGTTTAGAGACTAGCAAGAATTTAGATTGATGTTGTATTTTATATATCTAGCTAATGAGAATAAAATAATATTTGGAAGAAATAATAACATTTTAAGGGTGAACAAATACCCGAGAAGTTGTATTATTTCTTTTAAATATTTTTTAATCTCATATCGCTTATAACGATTATTCAATGCGATATTTTTCGATCAGATTTCGAAACATCAAACTATTATATTTCCTAAATAATATTCAGTGCAATATTTCTGTGGATATAGTTCTCTTCCTGATTTATACACATATTTACACTCCTAGTTGGCACTCACCAACAGGGAATGGTGGGCCTGTGCATTTCTACTGGGACTGGGAGTGCTGGTGCTTGTGGTCGGTGTGGCTGCTGTCGCTGGCAGCTCTACGATATTTGGTATTAGCGATAATCCTACATAGTTGTCTGTTTGTGAGAAGTGTTGACTGTGACTGTGGTGGTGGTTGTATCTGGCCTGCTGCGAGGTGCTAGGCTCTGGATGCTGCTGCTGCTGCTGGTGAATACTTGCTTTGGCAGGACGGGGCGGCGGACGGCTCTTGTCGCGTGTGGCTGGCGGCGGTACAGGTGGCAAATTTACATAGATTTCCTGTAATTTAGAAGAATTTAAGAAGGTTGTTATCTAACAAAAAACACAGGTACAATCACCTGCATTTGCTGGGCTATCAGCTCGCTCTGCTGCAGCTCCTTCTGCTGCTGCTCCTGCAGATCGCGCTCCAGCTTGTCAGCGATTTCTTTGGCCACTCGCTTGTCATGTTCCTCTCTGGGGAGATATTATTGTGATTAGGATCTATTGAAAAATGTGTAAATAGCGGCAGAATGACTCTGCAAATATTCTTAACAAAAAATTCATTAAGAATGGAACAAACACACATTAAACTCGAAGGAAAGATAGATTATTCAGAGAGGTTTTAAAGATTTTTAGGGCTAAAAATGATTAGGATTAATATAAGAAAAGATAAAGGATCAGAAAAATAATACAAATCAATAAAGAAATTTAAAACGTTGCTTTAAATATTCTTTAGGTTAATTAATAATAATTTGGCATTTCTATAAATTATTTTGTTCTTAAAATTGTTATTTAATTTTATTTAGACTCACTGCTCTGTTAGGCGTCTCCTGTAGGCATCGACTCGCCTCTGGGCCTGCTCCTTCTCCTTGATCTGCTCGTGCAAGGCGGTGGGAAAATCCTCCCGAACCACTGCATTTCTGTAGCGATTTCCCTTGTAAAAGTCGTTAACTGAGGAGGAGATAACTTTTAATTAGTTACCCATTCCCATTTGTTCTCGACTTTACGCAATACTCACTCTCCTGGGACTGCAGCTTGTAGGCCAAGGCGCCATCCTCACGCACGAGCCACTCCTTGCACACTGCAATGCGGAAGCAATAGGAAAGAGTATTAAATAAGACTGAGAGCACCTTTTTATGGCCAGGTAATTACGTGTGAGAGTATCTAATGACAAGTAATATTTAATGCCCGCATCTTCTCCGATTTCCCCCGCTCTCGAATCTCTAATGAAGCCCCGCAAGATCGTTAAAATCGGTTGTGCTCCACTTGATGCCCCCGTCGACGACGATGATGATGATGGTGAGTCACCTTTGGACTGTGCATTGGGGACATAATCGGGCATCAGACAAAGGAATTCCATTGAAGTTGTAATCCCCGAGGAGGAGTTGGAGTCGATGGGGAGGGGGCCCCATTTTGATCGATTTAACCGAGCATAGAGCGATCCCACTCGCTGATAAGCGAAAGCGTGGTAAAGACTCTTCCCCTTAATTGTGTGTGTGTAGAATTTCATTTGTGTTTTTTGTAGCTTCCCTTGTGTGATTCCAATTCGTTCGTGTGCCCATGTGTTTACACGGAGAGAAAAAGGTAGTCAGCCTTTAATTAATTTATACAATAGATCACGATAAGCAGGGGATGTCAGAAAATAATGATATCGGTCTATCTGTAATATCCACTCATATACTTTTGTAGGTACCTAATTTGTCTTTTTCAACCCTTGCGGGGTATTATAATTTCAGTCAAAAGTGTGTTACATAGTGAAGGAGTCATTTCCGACCCTATAAATCATATATATTCTTGATCAGCACAAAAAGCTGAGTCGTTCTAGCCATGTTTAGCAGAAAACAATTTTTTTAATTTTTTTTTTATTTTTGAGGTCTTAAAATGGTTCAATTGTCACAGAAAAAATTAGCAAAAATTGTAATATCTTAAAGTTTGAAATTTAGTAAGCAGATTTGTTTATCTGGCAAAAACCAGCACAGAAAAACTTTCCGAATTGAATTTGATGCTTTATTGGCTTAGTTATAATTATTTTTTATAAACAAATTACCATTTAAAGTATATAAAAATATTCATTTAAAGAGTGTGAATATTTTAGATCTTCTTGAGTGGTTTTATGATTTTTGTCAGCGAAGGAGTCGTTTCCGACCCTATAAATCATATATATTCTTGATCAGCACAAAAAGCGGAGTCGATCTAGCCAAGTTTAGGAGAAAAACATTTTTTCTAATTTTTTTTTGTATTTTTGGGGTCTTAAAATGGTTTAATGTCACAGAAAAAATTAGCAAAAATTGTAATATCTTAAAGTTTGAAATTTAGTAAGCAGATTTGTTTATCTGGGAAAAAGTAGCACAGAAAAACTTTCCGAATTGAATTTGATGCTTTTTTGGCTTAGTTATGATTATTTTTTTTAAACAAATTACCATTTAAAGTATATAAAAATATTCATTTAAAGAGTGTGAATATTTCAGATCTTCTTGAGTGGTTTTATGATTTTTGTCAGCGAAGGAGTCGTTTCCGACCCTATAAATCATATATATTCTTGATCAGCACAAAAAGCGGAGTCGATCTAG